>JAOEHX010040726.1:14453-32453 GCA_025448015.1 Bolborhynchus lineola
CCCTGGCACTGCCAAGGCCACCACTGACCCATGGCACTGAGGGTCTCGGCTACACGGTGTGTGCACACTGCAGGGACGGTGACTCCAGCCCTGCCCTGGGCAGTTCCAATGCCTGAGCATTCCCTGGGGAAGGAATTGTTCCTCAGCTCCGTCTACACCTCCCCTGGTGCAGCTGAGGCCGTTTCCTCTTGTCCTGGCACTTGTTACTTGACAGCACAGACCAACCCCTTCCTGGCTCCATCCTCCTGTCAGGCAGTTGTAGAGAGCAATAAGGTCCCCCCTGAGCCTTCTCTTCTCCAGACTAAACCCTGTCCCGGTGCCCTAGCTGTTCCTCATCAGACTTACGCTCCATGCCCTTCACCAGCTTCATACATAGGTTGTCCTGTCATGCCTTGTCCATTCCCAGGGAAGCTGTTGTCATCTTGGCCTTTCAACCACTCCAAGAGCATTTCAGGGTGTCTGAGCTGCTCAGTGGTTCCCAACTGTTGGAACGTGGAGGCACATTGTCACCTCCATGTGAGTCAGGGAGTTGGACCTTCACACTATTGTATCGGAGAAACTGCTGAGAGGAAGCAGGCTCTGAATACTAGCATCCTACAAACCCATCCCAAGGTGCGAGGGGTTGTGATGGGAAGGGAAGGAACTAACTGGGTTTGATACATATCACAATGATAAGATTATCATAAGTAAGAAGACTTTTTCTGATTTTTGTCAGAAAAAAATACAGTTTTCAATTTTTACCGCTGGAACCTGAAGAAAAGGACAATTTGGTGATTTTCAAGCTATTAAGTCAATGAAAGCTTGAAAACTTTTTCTGAGTGCTGTCATTCTCTTCCCTTGAGTTTCCATATTACACAGAAGCTTGAGAATGGAGGGAACACATCTCCTCAGCCCTGTTACTGGGCACATCATCTGCAGGGTGACCTCACTTCCAAGAAGATTCAGAGATTCGGAACACTGATTCAAAGGCTAGAAGGGTCTTTGTGGAAGGACTAGGAGAGAGAATGTGAGGCTGTGCGAATACGGCTCCCAATTGCTTTTCCTTGTGATTTGAACAATAATTCCCTTAGTTTCTTCTGAATTCCCTTAGTTTCTTCTGGCTTACTTGTAGCCTTCTTCAGGCTGGAGATAAGAAAGAAATTCCTCCCTGTGAGGGTGCTGAGGCGCTGGCACAGGGTGCCCAGAGAAGCTGTGGCTGCCCCGTGTCTGGCAGTGCCCAAGGCCAGGTTGGACACAGGGGCTTGGAGCACCCTGCGCCAGTGGAAGGTGTCTCTGCCCATGGCAGAGGATTGGAACTGGATGACCTTAAGGTCCTTTGCAACCCAAACCATTCTATGATAGTGATAACGTGGGTAGTGGCCTGGGGATGTAATGTTAGGCCAAATCCATGGATCCTGAGAGGCAAGGAGCTGTGCAAAATGGTTGTTCTGCAGTAGCACAGTGAGCTCCCATTGCATAGACAGTTCCAATAGCTTAGCAAAGTTTGTATTGCTATGATTTGCAATTCTGTCATGTTCAATTGCAAGGCAGAGCCAGGGGAGTAACTCATAAAACCTGTGGCCACCCTAGAGTAAAAGCAGACTCAATAAACACTGGTAATGTGGCAGGGAGGGGGAGAATGGGCTGGATTCCTCCTATATTTGCATTACCTCATCTCTGAAAGCAGCATTTGTCCTCAGTGTCATTAGAGGAGCTTATTACAACCATACTGCAAATTATAGCAATTTTCCCTCTTCCTGCACAAAGTGCCCCAAAACTCCATCATCTTTTCCTTTTGAGGAAATCCAGGCTGAGCTGAAATCAATGGCAAAACCCTCTTGTTGATGCATTAAAAGATTGTACCACTTTGAACTGTTTCCACCTGTACAGTACGACATCTTCATGAAAGGAGGACAGACCACAGAAGGAAGCAACGCTCTCTGTTCCTGTGCAGACGCTGGATTTCCCCTCACTTGCCCACAGGCACCTGGTGATCTATCCTCTGCTCTGTGCCAAAAGGCACCTAAAAAAAGTGGGTTTGGTGGTGTTTATCATTGCTGTAATGCAAATTAAGTTCCCACCTGGGAAATGAGAATAGTTTCAAAGAGAGAATGTCGTAAAGAAGGGGTTATAATGCATTACAAGGTGCCAGGCAAATATTTGAATGGCTGCACAGCTACAGAGGTTGCCATGAAAAAGGAAAAAAGCCTTTTATTATTTATTTTACAGTTACCTTCTGGCAGTGCTTAATGTGTCTGCTGTCAACAGGATGCTATGATGGGGGAATAGATGGCTTGAGGGGCTGGGGTTAGGGCATGGAGCCAGTTGTCTCTAGGTCTAGGTAGTTCAGATCCAGCTTGTAGCAAGTCATTTGCTGTCTCATGGGTGGTTTTTCTTGCGTCTGTTCTAAGTAGCCATGTACCTGTGTGACAAAATCATCACTGGGGCTGGCCCTGTAAGCCTCATGCTCCCTGTAGTAGTAGCAGGGGGGTTAAATTTCCCCCCACCCCGCGCCCCTCCCTTCTGGACTGAAGTCCCCACTGGCCAGGGTGTAAGGGTGTGTTAGTGCCCAGGTCTAGGCTGTACCCAGCCCTGGTTCTGAGTCACAAGGGCCACCAGTCTGGGCTTTGACGCTGAGATGGAATTATAGAGGTTTCAAAAGAGAGAGACTGACCTCCTAATGATCTCTAATCACTGTGATTGATCGCTGGTTGCCACTCCAGCCTTTCATTTTCCTCTTCGCTCAGACTCCTCCCAGCCTACTCCTTATGTGCCCCTTCACTCGGCACTGTGGTGAGTTTTCCTTTCTCCTGGGGAGCTCATGTTCCTGTATTTCTCTGCCAGCAGCAGCTGCCCGCAGCTCAGAGCCCAGATCTTGCCAGCTGCCTGTTATTCTTCTTCAGACCATTGTTTGTGGAGGGGGTTTCTGGCAGCCTTTATCAGTGCTGTGTGTTGCAATAACAGAGGGTCCTCAGAAAAGTGCTGGAGTCTGGCACGATGGCTTCGAAGGTTTTGTACCATTTAGGCTGCATGCTTCACGGATGGGGCATGCTCCAGCTGCAGGCATGCGGGGACCCTGGGCCCTCAGCACACTGACACAACCTGCCGTGTTCTCACAGAGGTGATATATGAGGTGCTATAATACCAGGTATGATTGTAACAGGCGGAGGGGGCTTCACAACCTTGTGCTCTGACTGCAAAGCTTAAGGAAATCTCTAAGTCACTGGGAAATCTGGTGAGCTCAGGAAGCAGCAAAGGCAGTGCCTGGGTCCCTGGATCGGTAGGAACACAGATTCACACTGCAGTAGAGCTGTGCGCCATAGAAAAAGCCCAGCGAGGGCCAACCTGCAAGGGCTGTGCTCCCTCTGGAGCTGGAATTGAGCCCCTCAGGTTGTGTGTGTCGGTGCCCTACTCTGCAGAGCCTCGTGTCAGTATATGTCAATAGAGCACTATATGTGATGTGCATATATATATAGTGCTGATGTCAGCAGGACGGCTGATACAGCTCTTAAAGCCATTCGGGGGGAGATTCTTGTTGCCATTTGGGTTGCTGATCCACTGCCAAGGCTGGTTTTGCCTTTTGGGAGTTTAGGAATCATATGCTGCCAAACTCACCCTATTCTTAAAGTCAGTCTGCTTTACCATTAGCCTTGGCAAGTGGTGGTAAATACATTACTCCTTTGGTTGAAGGTTCTTCCAGGAAGGCACTATTGATTGTGTTCATAGCAAGTGAAAAGCTTTAATGAGGCAGCTGAGGAGAACAGCATTTTCTCACCTCACTTATTGTATTTTGCAAGACAGGGTTGGAAAAGAACGTGCCAAAGCCCTAAATTGTGTGAATAAAGCAGGAGCTTGGCCCAAAGAGGACCCTGGAAAAAAGACAATCACGTTGGTTAATGGGAGGGGGAGAAAAGGGGCTTTTGGAGTGTAAGGAGGAGCATGGCAGTGTGGAGCTGTTTTTTGCCAAGAGAAGTTGAAGTCAGTTACTTCATCTCCTCACAGAGCATCCTCATGTGCTCCGAGCTAGTCACTGGGCAAGGGAAGAAGTGCCAGGTGGGACCTGAGGCTGCTCCGGCTAGAGTGGGACTGAAGGAAAGTAAATCCCTGCTGGCAGGAAGGGAAAATACCCCACTCACTGGCATCAAGGGGTTAGATCCTAGAACATCTCTCAAGAGCTCTTTAGGTATGTGTGTGGTTTGCTTTGCTTGCCTCCCCCCTCGAAGCTGTGGGCACTCTGAGACACCGCTGGCACCAGAGGAATCCAGGGTAGTTTAATTCCTGTAAGTGGATAGGGCTGGTGGGAGGGAACAGGCAATTGCCAGTGCAACCCCTGACCACAGCCCTAACACCCCTTGGCAAGTGCTGTTGTGTTGTGGAGCTCAAGGCAGAGCAGAAGCCTGAATCCCTCTCCTGGATAAGGGTCGCTGGGCTGGAGGGAGCCCTCAGGCTCGAGCACCACCCCTACATAATTCTGTGAGTTGAAGAATTTAAATGCTTTGCCATGCAAATAAGGTAGGCAAAGGCCTTTCAAAAGTGCTGTGCACTCAGGGAGGGGGACGGGGGCAACATCAGCCATGCAGAAGGGTCAGGAGCCTTTTGCCTTTGGGGCTGCACCAGGGTTGGGTGGGCTGGAAGGGGCTGCCCCTGGCCACTGTTGCTGGGGAGCGGAGGAACTCAAACCTGAGGCCAAGCTTTGGCTCTGAGTGAAGCTCACTTCCACTCCAGAGGAGAAGTTGCCAGCCCCAGTGCAAGACTCTCAGCAGCACATTGTGTATGGGGAACCGGAGCCAGAAACCCCCGGCCCTGAGAACGGGTTTGGGTTTCACCCTCTTTTTCTCTTGCCAGACACATGCTAATGCAGTGCAGACGACTCTGCTTTCCCTACTAGTTGGAGGTGAGAGGATGAAGAAGTCTTTGAAGAGAAGGACAGGCTTCACTCCTGAGCAGGGCACAGAGAGTGTGAAGGTTTAATGGGCAGGAGCCTTATTGATGAAGTTATTTTCTGAGCACTGCTGTGAAAAGAGCTGGTTCGAAGACAGTTTCAGGACATGCAATTATCCAGTTTGCCAGCTTAATGCATCCAACTTAACCTCATTTTTCTGAAGCAGAAATCAATGTGGTAACTCTTTAGGAGCTGAGAGATGACATTTCATTCTTGCTTCTCTCATCAGGATGCAAGTTTTTAAGCTTCCTCTTCTGCTTTAACTCCGCCAGTTCTGGTAAGCAGGAATACTCCAAGGGCTGGAGGAAAGGGTGAGGCGGTTTCCACATTCCCAGAGTCATAACAGAACAGCAAATGTTTCTGAAACCTCTTTGCAGTTCATGGCAGAATATTCCTTACTGCCTTCTTGGAAAAGGACTTGGAAATACCGCTGTGATTTAAGTACAAGAACCTTTTATTCACTTTATTCAAGCACCACAGAAGAATTCTGAGGTGTTGGCAGTGCTGATCTTCACCGCTGGTTTTCCTTCCAAGGAACTCATGTCCCCTGTTCATCTCTTCCAGCGTCTGTCACCTTCTCTACCCCCACATGGCCAGGGATATTTGGTAACTCTTCCTCCCTTTCCTCAGTCCCGCAGAGCTGCAGCTGCCAGAGCTGTGAGCTGGGCAACGCCTGTCCAGAGGTTCCTCAACAAGAATGTGCCATAACATTGGAAAAAGAAGGGACTTGCCCTGCTTTTCACTCATACACCTCCTGTCCTACCCCTGGCACTTCCAAGGCTCCGTGACTCAGCGGTGCTCAGCTGGGTGCACTGCAGCATCCGAGGGACAGTGGTGGCAGACGGCCACACGCTGAGCAGGGCTGAGCTGGGTCAGCTGCAGAGCAGCCTGGACCATGCAGCACTCTCAGTCCTCACCTCAGTGGGTCTCTTACATGATCTGATCAGTCAGGGGCAGACTGCAATGGGTGTCTTGTGCACAGAGAGAGGGAAAGGAGAAGGAAGGGAGGTGATAGACTTGGGCTTTTAAACCTAAGAGAAAACTCTTTTCCCTGAGGATGTAAAATGGCAGTGGTGGCCCTTGGCAGGGCCATGTAGCAGGCTGTTCCCCGCTGGCCTGCTGGGGGGTCTCTCTTTGCCATTTCCTCACCCAGTTTTTATGAGGGAGAAGCCAGAACTCAGAGAGGGTCTGATCGTTTGTTACAGCTGGAGAAAGAGAGATGTGATCTGGAAACAGAAACACCGCAAGTACTCTGCTGGCTTCCTTCCGGGCTTAGGATGAGCCACATGCCTGTAGTCCTCTAATGTTCCTTCCCATAAAATGAAGATGATAATGTAGTCACCTCCCAGATCTTAAACAACTGCAGTTCATTCACGCTTCTGCGGTACTGTTAAGCCTGGATGTGCTTGACACAGATCCTGAACATCCCACTGAGATAGGATAGAAACATGTGCTTCTCTGCTAAGTACCCAATGGCAGGTCCTGCCCCAGGGATGCGGGGCACTGCTCCTACTCTTCCCTGGAAACAGTTCCTACTCTTCCCTGGAACAGCATATGTCCCGGGAAGGGACATATGTGCCTTTATCTTAGCACACCCTTCTGTCCTGGGTAGCTTTTCATTATTTTGTGATGTATCTAATATCCTCTCCCTTGACCTCTTGACTTGAGCTCATCAAGGTGCACGAGCATAGAAGAGGATGTTATTGTCACATGGTTTACTCTGTTAGTCTGAGGGTTAGGAGAGAAGGAGAAATTTGGGGGTGTTTCTCAGGTTCATCAGCCAGGATGGATCATGAAAGGATGATGGTTTATGAAGTGTGTATGTGGATTTGGTGTAGAGCGATACTGGTGGGAGGGACATGTTATGGTGAGTCAGCTGTGGGCCAGGAGCTGAACACGGCTTGAAGGTGGAGACTTGGTGCAGTGCTGGTGGAGGAGAGAGCAGCATCCACTCCCCACACCCATGCCCAGTGCTGGGATGTGCTCGGAGCTGAGCCTCAGGGTGAAGCAGAGGCTGCCCTCACGTGGGATCACTTCAGGTGCTCTCACCTGGGAAGGGTGGGTGTGAGAGCCTGTCCCTGTGTTGGCAGTGACAAGCAGTCAGACAAGCAGCAGCAGTGCTTCCTTGTCAACACTGGCAGGAAACTGTGAGGATAATGTCCCTTGCAGCAGCTGACGGGCCTGCTTTGCCCAGGTCCCTGGAGGGGGTGGGAGCAGTTAACAGCAGCTGTGGTTGTTGGGTTTTTCCTTTTCATTTATATATATTTCTTTTTCAGCCAGCAAACTGCTGGGTGTTAATTCCTCTTGATTTGCTGTGGCTCAGTGCAGCCCATTTTGGAAAGGCTGTCCCTCAAACAGGGTTTATTTAGACTCCTTCCTCCTATGCATCACCTAAAACTACACTAATTTTACTGTACCCAACAGTGTGTCTGGCTTTTCTGGTTCTACAAAGAATTAAGCTGAAGTTGTGTAGTTTCTATATGAACTCGATGCAGCCAAAGTCCAGAGACTTCTGTCAGTGATCCCCAATGAAAAGTACTGAAGAGATAAAGATCTTCAGTCATAGAATCATAGAATCATAGAATAGTTTGGGTTGGAAAGGACCTAAAGCTCATCCAGTTCCAACCCCCTGCCATGGGCAGGGACATCTCTCCCCACTAAACCATATCCCCCAAGGCTATGTCCAACCTGGCCTTGAGCACCACCAGGGATGGAGCACTCACAACTTCCCTGGGCAACCCATTCCAGTGCCTCAGCACCCTCACATCCTCTCATCCCCACCACCCAAACCCAGTCCTATCTACTGGACCCAGCTGATTCCTGCAAGTAGCAGGGTGAACCTAGGAGAGGTGAGACAGGTCAGTGTGACCGCCTCACTGAGAAAGGTCCTCCCTTTCAGTGCTGGAAGGATGCAGCATCCCCCTAAATTCACCACGCTTATAAATCTTCCTGAAAACTGGGAGTGGTGGTCAGGGAGCTGTGCCTCTGTACACGGGTGTGTTGATACAGCACATCACAGAGGTTGGAAAAGCTTGGGAGCAGCCCTGACCAATGGCTTGGCTGGCAAAGCCTTACCATGGCACTTAGCATGGCCCTTACGTGCCACATGGAGAGGTAAAGAGACCATCTGGAGCACGCCCGGCCAGCTCCACTCTTCCCAGGGGTTCCCTGGCAATACCCTCAGCAGCTGGAGGGGGATCTTCTGCCGGTGGGTTTGTGTAAGTGTGTTGTAATGTAACTTTGGGTGTCGCTCAGTGCTTCCTCCATCTCCATCCTTGCCTTGTGCTAGGGCATCTGTGGGAGATGCACAGTGGCTAATGAGTCATGGGGAGCTTGTGCCGTGTCGCCTTCCTCTCCAGAGTACTCTTCCATGCAAATGAAGGATAAAAAGGGCTGACATTTGCACACAGGTGGAAAGAGGAAAATAACACACGTGATTCAGGTTGGTTATGCCTTCTGCAGGCTCTTTCCACTGCCCACAGGCTTGGCCCATGGGAAAGCCTTGCTCCTCTGCACTCTGAGCCCTTCTTCAAAGGTCTGCTCCCTGCCAGGATGCAGACATCTTTCCAGCTGATAAACCATCTCAAGCTGTAGGTAAGAGGAAGGGCACTTGAGAACTTTTCCCTTTAGTTCTCTTCCCTCCAGATGTGAAAGACATGTTTGTATTTTGTCTTAAGCGTAAGGCAGACCTGGTCCAACTCTGGAATGTGAAGGAAACATGGAAGGCTGGCAGGGCCAGGGGAAAGCAGAATGAAGAGGGCTTCTGTGAAATGAGACAGTAGAAATGTGCTTCAACCCACAGAGAGCAAGCAGGTCAGAGAGAGGGGACCTGGGCTTTGCTGTTGTCTGGGGGAAGAGATGGCTTCTCCAGCGTGGAAAGCAGGAGAAGATCTCTCTCATGTACCTGCTGTGAAGGAGAGGGGTCAGCGCATGGCAGTGGGCAGATTGCAGCTGCCTTAAACAGTTCATCCTATGGGTTCATGTGGGGAGAAGGGCAGCAATGCTTCAGAGAAACTTGAGGAATCTTTCTGGAGCTTCTCTCATGACCCTTGGAATAACGCTGCTGGAGATGAGATAGAAGCGCACAATGATGATGCTTCTCACATGCACATTTTTGCCCCTCTCCTTGCCCTCTTCAAGGTCATTTTAGCAGCCCGCCGGGAAGGAAGAACACAGCCCACTTTAGGAAGATGGAAAAAGCCCTTCAGTTTCCATCCTGGCTGGTTGTGAGTGCTGGGAATGCAGATGATGGGGTCTGGAGCCAGATTGGAACATGTTCCTCTGGCCTTTACCCTTTTCCTCCTCCCCCTTCCTGAGTCACACCATGCTGCAAGCTCCTGCAGGAGATGGTGCCTTTAAAAGGAGCCTTATCACAAAGCACTCTCCCCTTATCTGCAGCCTTCAGATGCGGATGTGCTGCAGAGTGCTGACTGGGGACCCGCAGCAGCTGGCAGCAGCCTTCCACCTGCTGCTGAGGAGAGGAGGCTCCCTGGACCTCCCTCCCAGCTCCCAGCCTGCCTGAAGCAGTGCATCCACTGGAGCAGCCGTGCATGGTCAGGGAACCTTGTCCCCCCCACCTCCTCTGAAAGAGTCCCCAGCATTGCGGGGCAATCCATACACATCTCTGCTGGCTGTGCTCTAGGCTGGGTATCCGCAGCTCCGTGGAGGGGGGACCTTCCATGCCACAGCAGGATCTATACCTCACTGAATACCCACGGGCTTAGTAAGAATTGCATTTCCATGGAGCTTTGTACTGTTCCATCCTTCCTGCTCTTTGTATTCAATAAACCTGCTGCTGTGGTCTGCAAGTGCAGTGTGGCAGACTCCAGAGGGAGAAAGCTTGGAATGCTCTGCCATTTCCTTGCGTGGTGAATGTTGCCCAGACAGAGCTATGCTGGCTGCTTTCAGCCTTTCCTTCCTACCTCTCCAGCCTCTGGCCAGCAGCAGCAGCAGCAGATGGAGGGGAAGCAGTCTCAGAGCCCAGCATTTGACCCTGATCAACTAATGGGGTGAGGGAGAGGAGAAGAGCCAGGGCTACAATCAGTTGTCTGAGGGGGGAAGAGCCCGTTTGATTAGCTAGCAATTTTTCTGGTCATTTGGAGGAAAAGTTGCCTGTGTGTTCCCTCCTTCTCAGAGGAGCTGTGAGCTGCAGGATACCACCTCAAACCTTCCTGCAGTGCTTTGGGAGTGGGGAGAAAATATTCTGTAGTGACTTCTTTCAAAGAGAAGAGCGGGGAGAGGATATTTCCAAGCTAAAAGGGATGAAGCATTTCCTCAGCATGAGGGTTGGGCATGAGCACCCCGCACAGTAGCCTCTTGCTCCCATCACTTGTTCGCAGACCATCCAGAGCTTCCCCAGCCTGACAGCTAACAACCAGCTTCTTGCCTCTGAGGCTGGCAGTTCGACACACACTGTGGATTGCTTTACGGAGCCAGGAAGGTGGGAAGGTTGCATCAACGTGCCAGCTTAATTGACTGCTGGCACAGAAAAGGGGATGTGCTGATGGATGGGAGGCAGCTGCCAACTCCAGATGCCAGCACTGGCATCACAACCTCAGCAGGAGAAAGGGCCAGGAGCAGGCTGGGGTGGTTGTGAGGAAACGAGCCTGTGGCGTAGCTATGTGAGGGGTTAGTGCAGAACCCAGTGTTGGAAACCTTGGAATGTGTCAGGCCAGGTGGCTGGGAGGCTTGACTTCAAGGGCAGTGCTCCGAGCCCTCATGCGGAGCCTCCTGGGAGCAGGACAGCAGGACAGCAAGCTGTGTGCTTTCTGCTTACTGCTGGCAAGCCTCGAAGCCAGGTGCTAACGGCACAGCTCCCCACGGCTGGAATGGCAGGAGAGAGATGTCAGCCAGTTCACAGGCCATGCAGGGAGAGATCCGCTTGGTTCCTGGAGCGGTGGCAGCTGGAGGTCATCTGTGGTCATCAGCTATGGCTTGAGCCCATGTGTGTATGGGGCTGACAGCTTGGCACAGCCCAGCTGGTGTGCTGGAGGGTGATGGGACATGTGCCAGACGCCTGTCGCTGTGCCTGGACATGGCTGTCGCTGCTGGGCTTCCCCTTCTGGCTTTTGTGGTGCTAAGGATTTGACAGGTCACCTTTGGTGCAAGCAAGGAGGTGCTGGGTTGGGCAGATCCTGCTGCAATCCTAGCTACTCACAGAAGCCTCCTCTACTCAGATCAGCCCTGGTTTTGATGCCCTAAATTCTGTTGCTTCTGCCTTTCTCTTAGCAAGGTAACGCTGCTGAGAGAGCCTTGCAGTAAGTATTGTTCCTTGGTGTTCAGTTTTGGGTTTCTCTAATTGTGTCCAAATACATTCTACACATGTCCCTCACCTTATCCCCAATGATCCTCACCACCTTCTTCCTCATCTCCCTCCTGACATCCAGCAGATGATCAGAACTCATCCTGAAGGAGACAGTTGCCAAATTCTTTCTCATTAGTCTTGTCAAAAGTGCTTGCATCACCCATGACATTTAGGCTACAGATGGGAGATGGGATCTGTAATGAAATCCTGATGTTCAGATCATCTCTTGTCTCTGTGGTAGGCAGAGGCTTAGGTTCAAATACCAATCATTTGCTAAAGATGTGGACACCAGCCTGATCCAGACGCTGAAGCGCCTGGGGTTTTGGGAGAGATGCAGCCTGAACCCAACAGATGTTCTTGGAAGTTCAGTGAAAGGAGGGGAAATCTTCCATTTTGTGAGATTTCAGCTGTGTCAGACACAGAAGGGGTAAATCAGATCCCATGACTCTGAGTTCATGCTAAGCCCTGAACTGATGGAGCAGGCTCTTATCTGGGTTTCATATCAAGCTTTCAAATAGGTCAAGTTTAGTGTCCTGTATTTGCATCATCCCATGCTCAGTTTAACCTTGGGTTTTTGAGGCATCCCACCACTGGTCCCAGGCTGCTGAGGTGAGAGCCCTGAGAAGAGGTTGAGATTGCCTGAAGTTGGGTTTCAAAACAGCCAAAATGTTTCTTAGCCCATATTGCTCTGGAAGAATTTGTCTGCAGCTTAATTCCCTATTCCCTTTGTGAAGGGGAAACACCGTAAATGCAAAGAAAGAAGGTAATGGTGTTAGTTAAAGTAGAGAATCATTTAGTCGTGGTGCTAAGGCTTTCTGAAACAAGGACTTCAACACTGCCTAGGAAGCGTGTCCTGCCCTGCTCGTTCTCCTTGCCTGCTCCCATATGTTGCAGCTGCTCCTGGTGTCTCCATCCTCTGCCTGCCATGCTTGGGGCCTCATTCATTTCTTGCTCTGCCAGAGATTTCCAGGGTCAGGGATCTGGCTTCATTTATAATCACTGATGACACTTCATAATAATTCTGCCTTAGGTTAAATGTGCTCATGGAAAAGACACTCATCATGGTAAATGCAGACCACTGAAGCACTGCACTGGTCCCTTCTCCATCCCTTGCAGTACGGCTTGCTCTCCAGGGCAGAAACCTAGTGCTGTGTTGCAGTTACAACACCCTGCTAGTACTCTTTTTTGGGGGAGAAAAGGCAATGTCAGCCATTCTTGATCCCTGCTGTCACCTCAGCGTGAGGCTGCGCCACTTCTAAACTCCCAGCTTGTGTAGTGTCTGCTCTGCATCTGCGCCAGCACACATCCAGACATGGACTCCACCACAGCCTGGGTTCTTCCAGGGCAGAGGCCCTTGTGCACAGCTCTCATTCATGTGCTCTGGATCATCAAGCATGACTGAGGCTCGACAGCCTCCAGGAGCAGATACCCGGAGAAGCTCAACCCTTCTAAATTCACTGTTGATACTTTGAACCAGTTCTACAGGCTGCCAGGAATGCAAAAGAGTGTGCCACGAGGGTGGCTCCACATAGCTACTGCTTGCTTGGAGCTTTCTGATGTAGATACAGCCTGTGTGTGCACAGTCTGTCATTGCATCAGAGAAGGCAGCAGAAGTTGAAGGATGATCCAGACTGTAGAGGGCAAGGCAGGAGAGGTCGAATGAGCAGGCTAGGAAGTGAGTTCCCAAAAGATTGGGCTTCTTTTAAACCTGACCACGAAACGAAGCAGAGTAAATATGAACACTTAAAGCAGCTCCCGTTTCTGTTTAGCATGAGTGCTTTACAGAAGCTGCTTCAGTATTGCTTCTCACTGCCTGGTTCTCTGGTGGAGGGGATGAAAAAGCAGAACTGGGATTGGGGAAGCATGAGGTAGAGACAAGTGCTAAAAATAATATAAATGGACATGGTAGCATAACTGAGTATAAAAATAGCCCAATTTTAGTTATTTAGGCTACTTCTGCACAGTACCAGTAAAGTGAATTCAGAGAAAACTGATGAGAATGATGGAAAATAACCTGGAATAAATGAAAAGTTTGAAATTCTTTCCTGTAAGGGGAAGACATTAAATGAAGCCTTTAAAGTAATAAGTGAGCTAGAAGAAGATGAGAGCCATCTATATTTCTCCTGCTGTATTCAGCAAATATATGGAACAGTCAGTGAAATTGAAAAGGCAGCAAATTCCAAATGCATTCAAGAAAATACTCTTTCAGACAGGAGGCATTCAGACATCCCCAGACAACACAATTTAAGGGCAGTTTGGAGGTTTATGTGAGCTCTAAGCATATCCAGAGTTATAAGGGAGACAACAAGAGCTTTGGAAGGTTAAACATCACTCTTGCTTCCAAGTTTAAATCAATCTCTCACTATTACACATTGAAGTGAAGTCTTCCAAGGAGGTAGGTTGTCATCTCTGTGCCCTTTGTGAGGAGAGCAGTAAATCAGGAGTGGTGGCTCCCATTCCCATCAGGGTTAAAAGGAAAAGTTGAATAGATACATCACCAAAGCCATTTCATAAGGAAAATAGCAAAGATTGGGCCCTAAACAAGTAGCTTTGTTTAAATTATTCTATCAGCAGTGTAGTTTTTAGAGAGAAACACTATAAAATACTTGCTGATCACATGATGCCATGAGAAGAAAAGGTTTCATTAGGACTTTGTTGGCTTTTGTGTGAGCATCCTGCAATGCCATGGTGGCATCTGGGCCCGTTCCAGCTCTGACAGACAGGGCCCTAGGATAAGATGCCTCTTCCTTTCCAGGGGAAAAGAATAAAACCTGCCTGGGGGATGGTGTGGCCTTTTAAAGCACTTCCTAATATCTTTTGCTTTTTTGGACGGTTGGTTGATAGAGGTTTGCTGCAAAGCAAGGGTTGGAAGATTAGTGTCACGGACAGAAAAGCCCTGTACTGTGAATAAGATGGGGGACTTCTCTCTACATTGATTTGAGCCAGGGCTCAACCTCGGGCACAGAGGGGACAGCAGCAGGTTTCTAGAACACCCTTGCATTTTCCTGAACGTACAACACCCCTGTCAAACTCTTATTACTCTTATTACTATGGTAATGATAATATTATTATGTTATGCCTCTAAAAGAGCTGTGCAAATCTCCTCCTTCTCCCAGGCTGCAGCTCTGGGGAGTTTCGCCTTGAGACCCGTCACCAGGCAGCATTTCCTGTTGCATTTCTAATTAAAGTGGCAGCCTTTAGGGACTGTGCTCCTGCCCAGCATATATTAATGGAGCTTTAAGAATGCTTTCGGTAGAGATGCTTTTAATAAACGTCTTTGTTCTGACTTAGTTCATTTGTCTAGAATGTATCTACAGCCACAGCAGGAATTAAGGTGTCACCCTTTTATAAAGACAATTCTTACTTGCATAAATGCAATCTACACTGCTTGTTTGGTTAAAAACCAGTTTTCCCTGGCCCGGATTCTTCACGCAGATTCAAGATGCGCCCAGGCACTTCCCCATGGGAAGGTCGCATGGGAAGCTGCCAGCTGCACTTCCCCAGCAGCTCCTCTTCCTCCCGTTGCTCTGTGTCCTCCTCTGTGAAGGTGTATTACTCAGGGAGTTACTTTCACTGTGTTGCTCTTTTACAAGCTGTCTTCCCTAAGGTTGCAGCACCAAAAAGCTTACATTGCTGTTACTGCTCTAAAAGGTGGTTGTGTCCCTGTTACTTGTCCTGGGCCGGATGCGATATGTGTGACCCACTGCAGGCAAGTGAGTTGGCATCACTGTGCAATGAAATCTTGTGGTGCTCTGCTACAAGGGACCAAAGAGCAGCCTGCGCAGCAGCCCGGCACTCTCCTCTTCCGAGTTTGTGCAGAGCTGCAGTAAAGGATCTTCGTTCCTGTGGAGTGAAGCGCAGTGGTGGTTTCATCTGCCCTGTCGGAAATGGTCCTAGTGAGAAGTGAGTGCTCAAAGCAGATCAGTGGAGGCTTTGCAGGGAAATGCTCAGCCCATCTGCAAATCAGGCCGTTGTGCTGAGCATCCTCAGGCTGTGAACTTCAGTCTCTGTTAAAACACAGTGTCACCAGGGTTGAAGGCGGAGGAGCTGCATTATCTTTGCTCACACTCTCTGCCTCGTGGCACATGAAACCATTCCAGTCTCCGGGCCTGCCAGGTCACTTCTTTTCATGGCTGTTACAATCACTAACAGCATCAAGAAGTCAAGGGTGGAAGTTGTGCTTGGCTGCTGTGGTTGTAATCAAATTAAAGTAGAGCATTGAGTTAGGTGGCAAGTGCTCCATCTCCCTGCAGACCTGAGCCATCCTGCCAGGCTGTTGGGCTTTTGTATACAGATATAACCAAACCTAAGGCAGATGAAATCCACATTATCATTTCTATTTACAAACAAGAGGAAAACCCACCATCCTTTCAGTCAACAGCAAACTGATTCTTTAAACAAATGCTAGCAGCAGAGGTGAGATCTGTGAGCAGCAGGTCTTGTAAAGCACCCAAAGGACCAGTTCCATTTTAGGGTGTGCACTTTTTGGTACAGGTTCTTTCAGTCTTGCAGGCATCCAGATAGGGCTTCATAGGTTAATATGCATATGCTTTACTCTCTGGATTGCAGTGCAAGCTGGATTAAAGACATATCAATTGATGAAGAGTAAACTGTGTGAGTCCTTGAGTTCAGCAAGTTTGCACTTGCTAAGCACGCCCTAGCGAGTTTGTGTTGCATCTCAGGTGTGATCATAGGAATCTCTGAGTACATTAAGTGACAATCTTGGAATTTTAAATGCCTGTTCTGAACTTTAAACTCACAAATTCAAGTGCGACTGAAAGAAAAGACAAAGGTCACTGCTAATCTCTTTGGTGACAGAATGTGAACTAGGGTTGCTTCCAGGCAAGCTGCATTTGGAGAAGACAATTTTCCTGCTCGTTGGAAGGGTCTGTTCTCTTGATTTGATTCCTTCCTCCCGGGTTCTGGCACTGTGTTTATGGATACAAATCTTAGTTCTCAGGGTCAGGCTCTTTCCTGTAGGTAAATGGGGACAGGGAGGCACTGTGGCAGACCAGACATTCATTTAGTCCTCTCTCCTGCTCTTAATGGTAATGAAGTGCTTCATGTGATGAATTCCAACCAAGCAGCTCTGAAGTAGTCTGCTCGCAGGTAGATTTATTCCTCAGGGATTGTTTTTATTAAGCACTGCAAAGGAAGAATATAAACCAATTTTTTAAAGTTCTTATTAGCCATTTATTTCTTTAGGCACGTACTTAATATCCTGCGGAGTTCCTGGCCTGCAGGATTCCTGGCAGTGCATCCCACAAGCTAAACTGCACATGGCTTGGAGGAAAGAGGATTTCCTCCCCTCAAGTCCTCCTTCACTTTGCTAGAGACTAATGGTGCCTTTGGGCAAGAGAGGATTGTTAAGAGCATTAAGCCTATCCCATACCACTGATGTCTTCCTGGGGTACTTGTGTCTTGCCTGCCTGTCACCAGCTTGTCCCAGAAGGTGTCCCATAGTTACTGGATTTTGACTTTACCTCAACCAGGTAAAGCTACCACAGAGTGGAAGGCAAACAACTTCCAAGCAGGTTGTTACATGGTCCAGCTTTGGGACCTGATGTTGCTGCTGGGAGGAAAGAAGCCTGGGATCCCTTCCTTAGGACACCTATTTATACAGCTTCATTCTGGGATCCCTTCCTTAGGACACCTATTTATACAGCTTCATTCTGGGATCCCTTCCTTAGGACACCTATTTATACACCTTCATTTCCTTGCCAAGAATAGACCCGTCCTCCCAGGGAAAGGGTGTTGCTGACCTGGGTAAGAGCATAACCTGATCAATAATGCCCTCAGGATTCTCTTTCATTACTTGTCCATGCTAATGGGTTGGATTGAATTTGTGCTGGTGGATCAGTGCACTCAAGTGGGTGTTTTCCCACTCATAGCTCAGTGAAGGTTTCATGAGACCACAAATGAGGTTCCTGTGACATGGGCTGCAGCCCGGACTCACCTCCAGCATCTGAGTCACGCATCAGTTACCTCATCGTGCTGCTCAGCTGCCTTTTCCAGCCAGGAATACCTTCATCAAGTACCAGTCCAGCACAGAGCCATGAGGACCAGCCTCTCAGGCCACTCAGTGCACCTTCTTGGTGCCATTTCTAGGCCTTGAGGCTCCAGTTTCAACCCGGTTGTGTTTCTTGTCTTCTCCTCAGGTATTTTTGCCTCCTTTCTCCTCAGCCTCCCAGATACTTCTTTCCCTAGGCATACCTATGTATAGCTCCTGAGCTAGACAGGCCTTTTGCTGATGACTGTGGTCATTCTTAAACGTCAAAAAAAGCCTGTGACCTGTTTCCAGAAATGATTCATTTCTGGCTTCTCAGAAGAACTACAATTCCCAAAGATGCAGATAAGGGCCACGAGAGATTAAAACCCAAAATGCCTAAGCAGGTAAGATACCTAATTCCCACTGAGAATGAGCCACCTAACCTACTTACAGCTCTGGGGCTTGACTTTTTGTCTTTTTCTAAAGGCATTTAGCTGTGTTGAGAGCATATAAAACCTGAGCTGTAGATAGATGAGAACATCAGCTCCATGGAAAAGCAAAGGGTCGCTTCCTCCAGAGATCCTGGAGTCCTGGCCCTGTCGTTGTGTTGCTGCCCTGGGAGGTGACAGTACCATCGTTGCTCCTCGCTAGAGGCAGTAGCCAGCTCCAGTCTCGGCTAGCTAGCACCCATGGGAGCCAGGTGGAGAGTGGGGCTGGGGCAGCCTGGAGAGGAGAAGGCTCTGAAGGGAGACCTCAGAGCAGCTCCAGGGCCTGAAGGGGCTGCAG
>JAOEHX010040727.1:0-22629 GCA_025448015.1 Bolborhynchus lineola
TCCTTAAGGAAAGGTCAGCACTTGGCCCCTGAGCGAGGATCCTGCTTCCAGCCGGCGCCAGCCGGAGCCCGGCGGGAGTTACCGAGCTGGGCGACGGCCACCGCCATGCCGGTGACAGGAGCCTGCAGCAGCCCGTGGGCTGCATCCTGGGGGTCTGTACACCGCCAGCAGCCACCTCTGCCCCCCTCCCACGGGCCACGTCGGCTGCTCCCAGACCCAGCTCTTGGGGGGGGTTTATAGAGCCCCCGCACCCACGGGGCCTGCAGGCACCCCGGGTGTGGGATCTGCTCCCAGATAACGACCTGTGCTCTTACACCCACAATTCAGGAGACGGGAACATGCCTGGAGCTTCAGCTCATTAATTATGAACCACGCCACTGCTCAGGCCCCGGCTCTCCCCCTGCCTTGCTGGGCAGCACAGGAGCAGCGCTGGCAGCCGCGGCTGGTTGTGTAAAATCAGCTCTGTGGAAAGAGCCATCGGTGCCCTGTGTCCTGCCCCAGGGCACTGAGGGGTGCTGTGACCGCCAGAGCAGCTCCCAGCCCGCTGCGAGCCAGCCCCAGCTCCTGGGAAAGCAGTAGGGTCCCAGAAGCACAGGGACCACAAGGACTGAGCCATGTGCAGGGACAGGATTTGGCCATGGGGATTTATTGCACAGGGAGGAAAGGGGAAGGCTCGTGCCTGCCCGCACAGCCCTGCCAAAGAGACACAGAGCCAAAGAGGCAGCAACCCACAGCCATCAGCGAGGACCGCGGCTTGATTCCAGAGCCTAAAGCATCCCACTCCCAGCAGCTCCACCACCCGGCTCCAGGCGCATTGTAGGGCAGTTCTGGGCTTGCAGAGATCCAGGTATGCAACACCTTCACCAGCCAAGGTCCCAACATGCTTCTTTGTGCTGTTCTGTCCCATCTACCCATGAACCAGAGGCGTCACCAGTGCAGCGGGGAGATGCTCGTGCGGAGGCTGGTGAAAGGCTGGCCCAGACGTTATGGGGCTGGCGAGGAGGGGCCGAGCAGGGCCAGAAGGAGCAGTGGGGAGAGGAGCTGATGGGGGACTTTGTGTGGGGACCCTCCGCTGGCCGTGGCCGCCCAGGAGGCGAAGACCTTGCGACCATGGAGGGGCTGCGGCGGGCGGAAGTTGTTGGTCATTCTGGGGAGCGTGGAGCCGACGGCGGGGTAGTGGAGGGTGCTGACGAAGGCCTGCAGCTGCGCAGGGAGAGCGGGTGGGCAGCCCCTGTGCCAGGCACACCAGCCCCTGCCCGCTTGCAAGGCCCCTTCCCTGCTGTCCCTGATGTGCACAGGGCCTGTGGCATGGCCCCGCAACAGAGGGGGCCTCTCACAACCCCTCACTGCTCTTCCAAAACCAGACCCGCAGGGTAAGTACATGAACCAGGTCCTTAAGAGGATCAGGTCTTGAGTTTTAAAGGATCTAATTGTGTTTCAGTGGCTGCATTGAGCACATAAAAGAGCCACTGGCCCATGACTCCCTCAAGGAGATACATCTGCTAAGATGCTTGGGCAGCAGAGGAGAACTCCATCCATCCATCCATCCATCCATCCATCCATCCATCCATCCATCCATCCATCCATCCATCCCCCCTTGGACTCTCTTCTAAGCTCCAGTGGGTTTGCTCTCATTTCACTCTCTGAATACTGGGGCTGGGCAGCAGAGCACTGTGGACAGAATGCCTCTTCACTGGCATGTGGCCACAGCTCCATTACTTAACCCTCATTAAATTAATTGCCTGGTTGCCGGGAGTATTATTGTAGAGATGACTTTCCCTGTGCTTAGGGGTCGGGGAGGGTAAGGAGCGGGGGCACCCGGGAGGCCCATGCCCTCGGGCTGTGCACGCTGGTACCTGCTCCCGTCCAATCTCCACCGGCTCCTCAAAGACGGTCCAGACGACGACCTCGCTGCAGTCGGGGGTGGTGAGGGAGCCCTGGTAGCGGTAGTACCCGGAGAGCCGGCCGGCACCGGGCAGCAGCGTGCTCAGGCGGAACGTGGAGGCCAAATCCACAGAGACCCCTGTGGGGTGAGACGTGGGCACTCAGCCTGTGCCATGCTGGGGATGTGGTGGGGACAGGAGGGCCACCCCCATCAGTTTGCCCTCAGACAGATGGTCATGAGGCTGTCAGGTCCCCTCCAGCGCAGCCCGCTGAGGGGGGTTCTCCCCTTTTTGCCCCTACCCCAATGAGAACGTGACTCACCTGCATGGGAGATGTTCCTCAGCCCCGCCACGATGGTGTTGTAGTTGGTGTTAGGAGCTTCAGAGACCTGTGGATGAGGAGGGTAAGCAGCTGGGGCAGGGCAGAGCCAGGTCATTCTGTGCTGCTGAGCATCCGCAGGCAGAGCAGCAGTGGGGAAGAGCTCACAGCTCCCATTGCACGGAGCTGGGGGGGTGCCTTGCACCACTGAGGTTCTCCAGCACCTCGTGTTGTTGGCCCAGCCTTCCTGCCCCTCTCGCTCCCTCAGAGCACCCATACGAGGCCCCACCACCCACACCTTGAGGGGTCTGCCCCCAGCACGGGGTCCCCTCCCTCCAGCAGTTGCAGACCCACCTGGAAGAAGAAGCCGAGGACCGCCAGCCCATTGGGATGCCCCTTGGCCTCTGCCAGCGTCCGGTACTTGGTGTTCATGTGGACAATGTGCATCTGGGGAAAGCACAGAGGGGCCAAGCATGGGCACCCCCCCCCCAGCTGACCCCCGGTGGAGGGGAGCTCGCCCTTGGATCCCCGCAGCCAGCCTGGGGCAGGCAGATCCCCAGAGAAACCTGCCTGGTCCCACGGGCACTTCCAGTGGGAAGCTGCTCAGGGGATCAAAGCACCGCAATGAAGGAACATCCTCTGAAGCGGGCCAGCAGTCCCGGGTGCCCCCCAGACACGGTACATCCATTTTGCTCTCCTCCAGCTGATAATTAATATTTTAGAGGCTCTTTCACCCCGAAGGAGCCCAACACGCTTGGCAGAGCATGCTCCTGCACACTCCTGCTTGCATTCACTAACTCAGCAGGACGCAGAGCCCTCCAAACCTCACCCAGTGCCTCCAACAAGGCAGTCTGACCCACACACCACAAAGACCTTAGAGTCTCACACATCAACTGCTTTTTAACCACCGAGGTGCTCTGTGCAGCAGCTGCCTGTATCCCACCACCAGCACAAGTGATAGGAGCTGATGATGGGATACAGGCCTGCATGGCAGCCTTGGGATGCTCCAGCATCACACCAAGGACTTGGGCCACCCAGAGAGTGTTTTGTCTCACCTACCTCCATGGGGAGCTGGCACCCATCGAGAGTGTGCTCGGAGCCATTCCCAGCTGGGCTGCCCCAGTGGAAGTGGAGCTGCAGCGCACGGTACCTGCCGGGGAGGCCCCCGCTGCTGATGGTGATGTGCTCAGAGACCAACTCGCTCGCCAGGCTCAGCATCACTGCAAGGGCAGCGGGATGGGGTGAGGATGCAGGACAGCCCTGGCACACTTGGACTCATCCTCCTCAAGCTTCATCCTGGCACTATCACACACCCAGCGCAAGACAGTGCCTGGGAGCTGGGACGGGGGGGATGCCCCATGCGGCTCGTACCTGTGTGCCCATCATTTGTCAGCCTCCACGTGCCCGGGGGGGCCTGGTCGTAGCCTTCGAAGAGGATGTCCCCGAGGCCCCTGTCCCGCTGCAGCCGGTGCCTGTCGATGTTCACAGGGGACTGCTTGCTGCCGCCGCACGTGGATTTCAGCTCCTTCCAGTGGCTGGGGCCTGCAGAGGAGGAGCAGGGGCACCATGGGCAGCCACCGAGGCACAGGGTGCTGGGTCCTCAGCCAGCCCTGCAGTCCCGGTCAGCCCCTCTGTGCTCGCCTGCATCCCGTGGGAGCTGCCCTCCTGCCTGGCCAGCCTTCCTCCCTATTGATGAGCAGGGGCTTATTGCAAGCCCCATGCATAATGCAGCAGGGTTTCCTCATGGGGCTGGGGGCTCTATTACCCCGGCACACTGCTGGTGAAAGACAGGCTTTTCTTCCAGCCTTCTGCCCATCCCTGCAAGCAAACCCTCCCCGTGGGGCTGGGCTGGGGCTCACACAGGGCTGAGCAGGGGACTGCTCTGTGCAGAGGGATTCCACCATCCCATACAGCACCTGTGAGGGAAGGACAGACAGGAGCCACTGAGAGGGGATGGAGGAGATGAGGCCCATTCATAGGACACACGGTTTGGGTTTTAGCAGTTTAGCACGTTTCACCCTGTGCATGCTGTGCTTGTCCGGTTGTAGCAGGTGACAGTGCGTCCTGGCCACACAGCTCATCCTGGGACAGATCCCGCATGGGGTCCAGCATGACTGCATGATCCCCATCAGCAGTTGCCAGGGTAGGGGGTCACCATGGCAGAGCTGGCAGTGCCAGTAACCAGCTGTAGCCACTGCGAACCCAGACTGCTGCCTGGGGCCATGAGCAGTGGTGCCCGTGGCTGCCACCATGGCCAGACCACACACCACATGTGTGGCTCACTGTGCCCATTGCTCCAGCATCCTCTCTTCTTGCAGCACTGGACACTTGTCGTGGTCCACAGCTGTGGGATGGGACATAGCCGGCCACCCTGCTGGTCACTGCATCAGTGTGACTGCCCTGACAACTTGCTCCTTCACCTTATGGCCCCAGGGCAGCCTGAGCTGCACATGCTGGGGTGAGAGTGTTGGCACTGGGCTGCATCCCATCCAGGGAATGGGAACTCCTCTGACACCCCCAGTCCCAGGGCAGAGCAGGGCATCCCCCCTTGGCAGTGCTCCTCTGCTCTGGCACACATTCTGGCTGGCAGCCTTTGTCTACAGCCAGGGGCTGCTCCTCCAGCAGCACCCCACGGTGCACCTCTTGCATTTACCGGCCTTGCTCTTGGGTAGACAAAACCACACACACACACGCTCACCTCCACCCCCTGCTCCCCTGGGCTCAGCCCTGCGCACTTCCCTTCTCCTCTCCTTATTCCAGGCAGCTTTTTGCCTGGAAACCCTGGGAGCTGCATCCCGGCCGTGCCGCCACCCCTCCAGCTCCCCAGCACGCTGCAATTGGGTAGCCCCACACATCACCCGGTGCCTTCATTAAGGCACCGATCCGCAGAGCCCTGCGGCGGGCACGGGGCCGGCTCCGCGCTGCCCAAGCTGCTTCCCACCCGCCTGCTCCCCTGCTGAAATCAGCTCCGCCGCTGGATCGCGGGTAGCAATGAGCACCGGTCCGGCAGGGATAGGCAGAGCCCAGCCACCACGGCCGGTGAGCGTGAACCGCTGGGCACCAGGCGTGTAAACCCAAGAGCTATAAACCAGCTGGGCCGTAACAGCTGATTAAATGCTCGTTGATCTTTAATTAACCTTTTACAAGCTATTTGCCTGCTTCCAGACAAAGTGCCCCCAGCCATGCTTCCCTTCCCCTACTTGCTGCCTGCCCAAACGGAGCTATCCCCCCTCCAGCCAGGCCCGTGACCCGCAGCCCCCTCAATGCCTTGATGGGGTTGCTAATGGCATGTTTTACTTGTGTGATTTAATTCGCTCCAGGTGGGGGGGTGAGGGGGGGGTGTGGTGCTGCCCTGGGAGCACCCAGACCTGGCTGGAGTGGGCTCGAGCACTTGTCCCCAGTCTCTGTATCAGCACACCTGAAAGTGAAGCCCCTCTGATTGATCCCACCTTGGCGTGATATGGGTGAATCTGCCCTTTCCCAAGCCATGCTCCCCACTGCAGCCTCACCGGTGCTGCTCGGACTGCCCTCAGCCAGGCACTGTGGGGAGATATAGGGATCTGAATCCCACACAGCCCCAACACCCCCATCCTGCACGTGGCAGCACTCACCGCATTGGGGGTCCTGTGAATCATAACACCACTGCCCTGCGGAGAGAGGAGATCTCAGTGCAGGTGATGGAGAGAGGACCCACTCCCCAGACCCACCCACAGCAGTGCCCAGCCCCCCGATGGCGAGAGCACCCCTCATCGCAGCCAGGGGTCCCGCCAGCGCTTGTGTTCATCCCGGTTATTCTTAGCGCTGGTGCTTTCACACCTTCCCTGCCTCCCCCAGCCGCTCCACAGGGAAACCTCCCTCAGCATCACTCCATTCTGTGGCAGCCAAACCTCGCTGCTCCCAGCGCTCCGTTCCCAGCTGCTGTGGGAGCACCCCCCCTTGCACACCCTGGGGAGCACAGGCAGCCCCTCACCACACACATCACCCGCCCCTGGGTGAGCGGGGAGCTGAAGGCGCTGCCGCAGCCCCCACCACTCTTCCCGCGGCTCCCAGGGGTGTGCTGGCAGCAGAAGGCGGCCGCTGGGGGCTGATGGAGAGGTCCGTGCCCACGCTGCAGGGACTTAAAGCTCACCCCATCGCTCAGGGCCGCCTCAGCCGGAGCTGCTGAACACCCACCAGTGCTGTGCCCGCACTCAGAGCAGCTACAGGGACCGTGCACTTGATGCTGGGTGCCGGCACAGCAGACATGGGGATGCCGAGGATGCCAGGGAAGGCAGAGCCCTGCTCCTACTCTCTGCACAGCCACCCGGAGCCATCAGCTCTTCAATGGGAACAAGGGAACGCACCCCTTCCCTCCTCAGCTCCCTGTCCTGCTCCTGGCAGGAGGCACAGAGCAACCCGGTGCTGCCCAGGGCCAGCCTACATGAGCAGTCCCCACAGACGCCATGGGGCCATGCCAGCCACAACTGCTTGGACCAGCAGGACAGAGGTAGCCCTGCCTGCCCCCATCTATGCTGCTCGTGGTGCCAGCCTGCAGCAACGCATCCCTCACTATGGCAGCACGGGACACACCAGACCCACAGGAGAACTGGGAACGGGACAGAGCAGCACTCAGAGGGTCCCCAGGGCAGGGACCTCGAGCTCTCCTCCCTGCCCAGGGGAAGCTGAACTCCTTTGAGATGCTCAGCTCTGCACCCATCAGCCCCTGCCTGACCTCGAGCATCCTCTGGCAGACACCAAAGGAGCGCTGTCTGCTGCCAGCCTGGCCCAGATGCAGGTGAGCACCCAGCGCCTCGGCCCCGGGGACAGCAGCTCTGAGGTTTCATCCTCACTGGTGACGCAGGTCTGTGGGGTGGACAAGCTGAAGCCCAACATCCTAATGCCCCAAAAGGACCCCGGCCCAGACACCCCAACCAGGACCGGTAGCCCTGGGTGGGCTGAGACCTCCCGAGCCCAGCAGCACAGTGGGGACATGCACCAGTAAGGATAGGGGTGCTGGGAGGCCAGGAGACAGCTGCTGGGCCAGAGCAGGTCCCCCAGCACCCAGCCCCCTCAGCACACGGTAGAGGAATAAATGGGTTGGCACAGGCACACCCCATCCCCACAGCCCAGGACCCCCATCACCTCCCACCATGAGACCCACCATCCCCTCAGCCCCCCCAGGCGCGGCAGGAGCAGGGCAGCGCATCTCATCTCAGCTCAGCTCATCTCATCTCACCTCCCGCGGCTGCTTGCACGACGAGAGGCAAAGTCAGAAAAGTTATCCCCAGCCCCTGCGTGCCCATGGCAACGGCAGCGGGGACCCCAGCACCCCGTCCTCCTCCTCCTCCTCCTGCGCAGTGCGCCCGGGCAGGCAGCGCTGCCAGCACCTGGCCAGCCCGGAGGAATCCTCCGCTCCAGCCTGAGCTCTGCTGTTAAATATTCATCACAAGGGCTGAGTTTTTAACTCCTCGGCTGCTAGCGGGGAGCGGGGGAGCGGCCCGGCCCCCAGCCAGCGCCGCCGCGCCGTGCCAGGCCCCTGCCCGGGATGCCAGCACAAGGGCAGGCGGCAGGGACAAGGCAGGGAGCAGGGGGCTGGTGGAGCCCGCTCCCCCCCGAGGGGCAGCCCTTGGTACCATCCTGCTCTCCATCCCCATAGCAGGGGCTCAGCAGCATCCCTACTGTGCCCCATCCCGCCCCCTGCGCAGGTCTGTGGGGCCACATACGGGCTTCAGAGGGGCTGTCAGTTGGCAGAAGGGGCCGGGGCACCAGCTCTGCCCCATCCTCTCCCCCTGTTCACAGGCACTTGAAGTGGGAGAGCACCCAATCCCGCAGCCAGCAGTGCGTCCTGCATCCCCTGTGCCCAGAGAATGGTAGCTCCCATCAGGAGCCTGATATGGGGCAGGCAAGGGCATGGGGACCCACAGGCCACATCCAGCTTATCCCTGCAAACAGAGGTCACTCCCTGGACAAAGCCCGCTGGGAACCCACAGTGTCCCATCCTTGGGGCTGGGCGGTCTCTGCAACCACGCTATGTGGACCATCAGCCCTCGGCATCACCAAGGAGCAACACACTGATGGGGCAGGATTCAACCCTTTCCCCTCCCTCCAGCCAGCATGAGGCCACACCATAGCACAAGCCTTGGTACCCACCTGGGCATCGCAAGAGCCTGGCGCAGGGATCTCGTGCTCAGCTCCCCAGAATGGAAGCAGCTCATCCCATCCCCATTTCACCCATCCAGACAGGTCCCACGGGAGCCAGTATCCTGCCAGCGAGCAGGTAGGAAGGGGGTGAAAACACAGGAGCACGGTGTTGTCACATTCCCCCAGGATCTCCCCGCCATCTCCAGGCACAGTGGGAGGCCATGAGGCCCATCCCGCAGCTCCTCTCGCCGGCACTTGGCACTGGCGGGAGTGGCACCGACTCACTGCCAGGATGAGCAAATCCAGCAGCAGCACAAGGGCAGTGGGAAGAGCCTCCTGCTGCCGGCTTGGCCAGGGATGCTCTGGCGCAGCAGAGCTTGGCTGCCATGTGCTACAAGGGGACAACGCACCCAGCGGGGCTCAGCCTTTGCTCTTCGGGTCCTCTTTTCCCTCCAGGGCAGAACCAGCCCCAGGTGCCTGGGCAGCAGGAAGCTGTGTTTGGGCACCTGCACCGGGTGCAGAGGAGGGCACAGGGCAGAGCTCCCCTGAGCTGCTCTGGATCCGAGCCACGGCTGAAGCTTGGCCCCTGCTCCAGGGATGAGGTAGTTTGCAGAGGGCTGCGGTCATCCTTCCGGAGCAGCCGCAAAGGCGGGCAGGCGAGGCAGAGGGGTGCACCAGGTCCACAGCCTGCTGCCCATGGCTGCCAGGGGGGAGAGGAGCTGCTCCAGCACCGGGGGAGACAAGTGGCACCAGCACCTCTGCCACCTACCAACCCATAGTGCCAGGCAGTGGGACAGCAGCCCAGTCCCTAAGAGGCTCAGGTGCTGATGGGACCCACCAGCGCTGGGCTATTCCCCCAACCAGGGCATCAATCAGGTGCCCCAGGACATTCTCCTCCATTGATGATCTTTGGCAAAGAGAAAAGACCAGAGGTGTCCCCGCAGAGACCGCACAGCCACAGCACCGTGTCACAGCATGCGGCAGCAACAAGTCCCTTGTCCCACAGGGCGAGCAGCTCAGCGAGCCCAGGGTCCCATGGAGAGCCCTACATGGCTGGAGCATACGTTGAGCCCTGGTGGCGCTCAGCATGGCCTCCCCAAAGGGCAGCAGCAAAGTGAGGAAGCAGAAGAGGACACAAGACACATGGGAAGGCAGCACCAGCACAGAGGCTTGAGCCATACCCTGCTCCCCCCGTCCCCGGCTGCCCTGCTCCCCAGAGGTACCACTGGCTGCTGGCAGCAGCGCCAGGCAGGAGCAACCTCCAGTTTCTATAGGAACCAGATCAAACCTTGAAAGAGCCGCTCTGTACTTGATGGTGGTGGTGAGGAGCTCCCAGCCCATCCTGCAGCTCCGTGCTGTCCTCACAGGGAGAGGCCACGTCCATCGTCCTGCAGGCACAGACACAGACACACACAGGCACAGCACCACGGGCAGGAGCCACGAGACGGGGAAAAATACCACTGGAAAATAAAGGTTGTCACTGAGGCTGCAGCCATCGATCAGTCGTGGGCACGGTGCCACCCCGCTGGGAACCCCCACCACGTGCACGGCAGCAAGCACCACACCAGCGCACACCGGAATGGCTCCTGGAGGTAAATCCCGTGCTGGTGGTCTGGGAGCTTGGGCTGGTGGGAACAGGGGCAAGACAAAGTCTTCAGCACAGCTCACATCACCCAGGGATGGGTGCACCAAAGGTTGTGGGCATCCAGAGGAGAAAGTGCAGTGAGGAGGAGAAGTTTACAGGCAGCAGGTGCTCAGCCGCTCCGGATTTTCCATGTAGAACCCCGATCTCCATAAGAAGCTGCTGTTAGCCCAGGCAGAAAGCCAGGAGCAGCACAGGGAGCACAGCAGGAGCTGGCACCAAAGAGGCTCTGTGGCCACCAGATGCACACTGGCCATGGGTCGCTGCACAGCCCCTTCATTCCTCCCATGTTCACTATGTGACATCTCCCTCCCACAGCCTGGCACCCCCCAGAGTCACTGCCAGTGTGTGGCACCTCCAAGCGCTGGCATTCTCCCAGAGGTGGGCACTCCAGACACAAGGCACTGAGCACAGCTGCTGACTGCCCTGCAGGAACACGCATTGTAAGCTGGTAAGAGCTTACAGCAGAAGAGTGCCCAGCAATGCCCCTGCCGCAGCATCCAAGTGCCAACACGACACGTGTGTCCCCGAGGAATGGTGGTGAGCTGTGCTCCAGGCACCTTTGGCTGCTCCCTGCAGCATCACCCCTGTCCCCAGGCAGCAAGAGGGCAGGAGAGAAAGGCAAGGTCTATCTGCACAGCGTCTTGCAGCATCAGCAAAGAACACGGGGTCCCTGCCAGGCTGAGCCCATCCCAGACTCCCAGCGTCAGGCAGTTGCTATAGAAAGATGATTGTGTCCCCCGAGACCAACAGCAAAAGAAGGGCCGTGTCACATTGCCCTCAGCTGAACCACGTCACAGCCCAGGGCAGAAACGAAGCTCCGGGAGGGGGTTCAGGTCCACAGTGATGGAGGTGGTTGCAGCGGAGGCTGCTCCACGGGCACAGGAGAGCAGAGCCGCCCGCACCCGTGGTGACAATGACACCGTGCGCTGGCCTGTGTTCAGCAATGAACACATCCTGCGGCCACGAGCAGGGCACGGGGACAGCCCGGTACCGCTGCGGGGACCCGCAGCAAAACTGCGAGCCCAGCAGCCCTGAAAACAACAGCGAACTGACCTGAGCTTCCAGCCTGGAGCACAGGCGGGCGGCGCCGGAGCCAGGTCTGGGCCATGCAGAAGGGCCGCTGCTCTTCCCTGTGCCCACAGCTGACCCCTGCCTGCAGCGGGCTGGGAGCGGGAGGCCACGTTTTAGCTCTTCACCTGCTTCCTCCAGGTAAGGTGGGTTTGACTCTGCATGGCTCTGGCAGCTCTGACTGCAGCAGTGGCACTGCCGGCCATCCACAGAGCTGTCACCAGGACAGGGGGAGGATGCACAGGCTCTGTGGCACTGCGCTCACTGCCTGGACTGCCCCAGGAGAGAGGCAGGGCAGGCAGGCACTCACAGCTTCCCCCAGTCTGGAAGGACGTGTCCTCTGAGCAGCCGGCGGACCACAGCACCCCTTGGAGTCCTCTCCTGTTGCTGTGAGCACACGCTCCTTGCAGGACAAGGAACTTCCACAGCAGCATCCAGCAGCAATGCTGAGAACATCTTGCCAGGACAGGACTGATGCCACTGACTGACTGGGTACTGCTCCATCCCATATCCCAAGAACCTGACAGCTCCAGCTGCAAACCTGCATCACTAAACCAGCAGCGGTATTCCAAAGGGCCTACTCATCCACCAAGTTTGTTGGGGGAATACTCCCCATTATCAGCCAGCTTTGCTCAACAGTTTGGTCGCAGGCTCTTGCAGGAGAGGCAGCATCACCTCCCAGCACGCTGCAGGCCGGGGGGCCGAGAGCTGCCTCTCCCACTTGCACAGCCTGGCCCGTGTCCCCCCGGTCCACCGGGAACCGCGGCCCCCGTCACGTAAAGCACTTTAGGGCTGGTTTGAGCACAACCGCCATCTGCTGTACACCTCCCGCAGCACACACGGGTCCCGGCGGGACTGGAAGCCTTCGCACACCCACGACACGCAGCGCACCACGAGGTCATCACAGAGCACTCCTCCTCCAGCCCCCTCGACATGAGGGGTGTAAAGCACAAGCAAAGAAAGGATGGAGATACCAACTCCCAACAGAGGTTTGGGGTGAGAAGTTTGGAGCTGAAGCGGGTCAGGACAGCCCAGCCTCTCGCCAGGCTTTTCCACCAGTCCCCCCAGTGCGTGCTGGGCACAGAGACTGCATCGCTCAGTGCTAAAGCTGTCCCCCTCATCTGACATCATCTCCCCAGCAGGATCAGTGACCGACCCAGTCAATTCCCAGAGCCCTTCTGCCCTGCACCAGGAGCTGAGGATGCAGAACCCCCTCTCCCATCCAGCACAGCCACCTGAGCTTCCCGCCCGGGGCTCAGCATCTTCCCACAGGTCCGGGGGGCGCAGCAGGAATGGGCTGCACTTCACCTTCCTGTGTATAAACCCAAGACCTTCCTAAAATTACACTGAGAGATAAATTCCACTGTAATCTGTACACAAAACTTCAGCAGTCTCCCTGCTTGAAGTTAAATGCATCTATTGGCATCCTTGCAAGATCACAGTTTGAAAGTGGGATTTAACAAGACCTTCCTTCCCAACGCTGAGGAACCACACTGATGCAGAAATCAGGAGGCAGTGGAACAGGCCATTTCTCTTACAGAACACAATTTATTTGGCATTTGGATGAAATGTTTCTCACAGCATCTTGAGAAGAAAAAAAAAAATAATATTAGTGCCAACCCCAAGGAAAGAAGTCAAAAAAACAGCGTCACAGGGACTGAATTATTATAGTATCAAATTTAATCCTACATGGTATTTCACAGAATATCAAAATCTTTTATACACTGCCACAGTTAAGTCCAGTTACAAACCAACTACACAGGAAAAGCCTGCAAATGCAGCGCTGGCTAGCATTGTTTTCCAGAGAAGGTAAAAAGCAGTGTCTCATTCTCTCACAGCCTCCCAGGCATCCTCTAGCCCATGCATGGCCACACATGCAGCCTGCAAGCACAGCATCTCTGCTGGCATCGGCTCCAACCCACTCCATGTTCAAGGTGCACAATACTGGCAAATTAAAGCTATGTCGTACCGCAGCAGGCAGGTAATGCAGGATGTTGTTAGGGGAGTCACAGAAGGGTTTGGGGTAGAAGGGACCTTAAAGATCAGGTAGTTCCAACACATCTTTACCGCCACTAAAAGCATCTATTCCAAAAAGAAACCCCATTTTATTTGGAACTGGAGAACATCAGAAGCAAACCTTGGTTTGTCTCCTACACTCCAATTTTAGGGTCCAGCTCCCATCTAATTCTTGAAATTAAGATTTCCCATGCAAGGGAAATTTGAAAGAAATTTCTGTAAATGGCATGTTCCTTAGCCAGGGAGAACAAAGACATTTCAGCAGCTGAAAAAAGAAGAGATCCACATTACAGGTTGTATGAGGCAACATAAAACGCCAGTGCTTTGCCACCAAAAAGCCACATCTGAAAGATAAAAGCATCTGTAACCCCAGCTTCAAATTCATTTAACATTATTCGATGGGAAAAGAACAGTAGTAACTACTGCTCACAACAACATTTTCTTCCTAAGTGAATCTTGAGGTACATGCGAAGAGGCCATCACCATGATACCTGTGGAGGCAGAGCTCGTCAACTGAGAGGTTAAGCCTGCAGAAAAACATTTCCCATCTACTTCACTCTTCTTCTAAATCATTGACCTGCCATGAATGGGCAAAGGAATAGTCTGAGGCTCAAAACTAGACAAGACTGAACATTATCCAAACAAGTTCTTTGTACATCTGAATGACAGTTTTGATTTTCTAGCACAGAATGAAACCCACCATCCTTCTGTAACATTACAATAGTCTAAACTCATCTAGTAAAAAAATTAGAGGCTGCTGTGAGACTGTGTACAGGTATCACTGGTAACACGGACAGAAGTGACTATCTAGGGCTGTTCTTGCCGGAACAGCAGAGACCTCAATATGGCACCACAGTACATCGTAAGGATGGGGAATCTGAAGAGCAGTTTTGTCCGAGGCCACAATGGGAGGCGCAAGCCCTGCGCAGAACCGAGCACTGTGGCTTAACACAGCCACAGTTGAGCATATCCCATGAAAAATGCCCTTTCTGCTCACCCATGCTGCTGGGAATGATGTGGCAATGCCATCTCCCCCACTGGCTCTGAAGGGACATTTGCAATGCATCAGCAGTTAAGAAAAAACAGAAAAAGTGATCAGTGGTGGGGAAAAAAACCCAATGAACAGAGTAACACCCAAAGATCTCATCAATCTAATAGGGCAAAACAGAAAGGTCCACCTTAGGCAAGCATCAGCCCTCTAATTGGTGCCCAGGACAAATTGCTTACCAGCCACCTTGCCAAGGGCAAGGAATGTTTGCTGAGGAGTCAGCTGCTGTCAAGAAAACTTCTCTTCCCCAGTTGGTCCAGAAGTCTGAGTAATTGTGATGTTTTCTGCTACAAAGGCTCTTACTCCAAGAGAAAATACTTTGTTTGAAAAAGCTACATTAAAAAGGGGACAAAAAAACAAACCAAAACAGTTTTATTGCCAAATTAAAAGCTCAGTGAGGTAAATGAGCTGTACTTAGCGAGCTGCTCTGTTCAAGGCAAAATTTCCCTTGGTTACAGTTAAGATGAAAGAGGATAGGGAAAAAGACAAAAAATAGCAGCCTCTGTGCCAACATACAAGTGGGAAAGGCTCAGAAGCAATGGGGAAAATATCACACCAAGGCTTCTACAAAGAAGCCTCCATTGGGAATAGCTACAATCAGGAGCCACCATGAAATTGCCAGTTGTAACAGAGCTTATTTTCAAATAAAATTCATCAGAGAACCAAAAGTAAAATAGAAAAAACATCGAACAGATTCCCGCAGTGTTAGGAGTGTGAGGTAAGGTATCTGTTCACCTCAGCCACAAACACAGCTTCAGACACTAAACCAAGCCAAAAGGCCTTTCGTTATTGCGCTAGGATACTACGAAGAACAAATATATTCCGTCTGGCTTCAAAAGAAAGTTTTCTATTTCCCACTGCTAACGAAATACCTTTCAGGAACAGATTGTAGTAGCATAGACTTTGCATCCTACTTAAGTGTACACTATCACAGCCTGTCCTACAGCAGAGTGTAGCCACCTTGAGAGAAGTATTAACCCTAAGAGCCTAGTTTACATCCCAGTGCTTAGCTTCACCTAGCTGGACGCAGCACTAAGGTTACCATCTACAGTATGTATAGATATATATATGACCACCCAGAAACACACACGCGCACACACACATTCGTACCTATAAAACTAAGGAAAAATCAGTACATACAATGTATAAAACGTATGAATGTGCTCAAAAACGCACAAAACCCGCTTTATTTTCATACTTCAGAAATGCTCAGCAATTTGTATGCATGGTTCTGACTACCGCTATCCATCCACTTCATTAGACCAAGACTTGGACTCAGAAGAGGAGACAGTAAGAGGTCCCACAGGGTGGATAACTGCTCCTCTCGTTTCATACCACTGCTGTTAGAGCCAGTCAAAACGCGGGCGGTGGTACGGCTCCGGGCGGATGAGGCTTCCTAACAGTGCTTCCTCCTGCTCGAGTGCCAGCAGCACACCCCAGAACACTGATTCACACTCTCTGATGGATTCAAGATCATTAGCAAGTGTCTGAATGTCAAGACACCAAGATATGAACTCAATAACTCAGTTTTCTGTGCAAAAGGAGTTGAATTGTAAAGACCAATCCCCAAGTACAGTATTAGCCTATAGGCAAGAAACAGAATAGAAAGTAGCAGCATATTCAATGGGGAAAGAGTCAACTGCACTGGGAAACCACAACAGTGGGTTAGGATTTGTCATACAAGTGCGATTTCTCATCATTACTAGAAAAATAGATCACGCACACCCCCATGCAGTGTTTTCTTCCTGTCCCTCTAGGCTTGTGCCCTTCATAAGGTAACAAAAGAACACTCACAGGGGGATTCTTACAAATTCCTCATAATTCATCTCATCCGCTGTTACAGTAAGTTAAGGAGAAGCAGAGGCAACAGGAGGATGGGGGGAAAGGGTAAATTACTTGTGCACTGAAATCCAAATTTGAATCTAAAACCACCTGTAAAGATTATTTTGTATTCATTATCAAAACCAACAGTGCTTGATATTGGGTTTAGTGAGGGAGTGAATGAATCATTTTGCCATCTGTAAATTAAAGAGTTCAATCAAAGAGGGACATTTAAGATGACATCTGACTGAAGCAAACTGCTTTACTGATTTAAGCGCAATATCCTCGTGATAACCCCTTGCGGAACCTGGATAAATGGTGTGGGGGGCACATGGGAAATCCCTACAAGAGGGTTGGCAACTTATGGGACCCTGATAAGGAACAAACATCCAATGAGAATTAAACAACACGTATAGTGTGTGTTGATTACTGCTTTTCAATGTTATTTGTAGAACTGTAAAGAAGTGAAATGGAGGGAACACACATGCTAAACATAGCATGCAATAAGAAAAGCAAGAACAATGGCCTTTTATCCAGCCCAGTCTTGTGCAACTGTTCAGGAGTTAAACTACAAAATAAAACCACCTCACTCTTCCTTACAGGGTTATAACAAACAGGGGCTTCATACAGTGAAGTCAGACTGCACCAAAATGAAGTGCTTCCCATCTCTTCCCTAAAGTACTCCCTAATATGTGTGAGGATTGAACTGAATAGAAATAAGCATTACATAGATCCAGTTTTCTTTATGGTCCAGAAGTTTACCCAACAACCTCAGATTTTGCAGCTACCAACAACAAATAACTGTGATTGCAAATCCTAGTTTTCTCAGTACTCACTTGTCACATATTGTGTGGATCACTCATCCTGCAGTCCCTATGGTGTTCTGAGCCAGCAAGGCAGATCAAAACAGGCAAAAGCGCTATCCTATGTAACTCTTACTTGGTGGTATGTGTTTCAGCTCCTCAGTGTTCCCACTTTGCAAAACAAGCCCCAGCCCCTTCCCCTGCAGTTCCGTCTTCTCTGCCTTTCCCAAGTATAGCACTGAAGCAAGAGAGAAAGCAATTGACTGAGTGGTGACTGCCCCCACCTGCCTTTTCCATCGTCTGTTCCCTGGGTCCAGTGGTATCCAGCCAAATCCAAGCAGCTTTTTTTCTGATGTAGATTTTGTTTCCTCTCAGGTTAAGAAATAAAAACCCAACAAAATAAAACCCCTACCCATACTTTTCACCTCCTTAGAAGTCAAAGGAATTCTCTGCACTCTTTTCCATAGCCAATGGAAGAAAAAGAGCAGTTATACAATCCATATTTACAGAACAAACTGATTAGTGAATAACGACAGCCAAAAAACGAGAGGCACAATCCTAAACTAGAACATAAAAGCAGTGTTCAAAAAACAAAGTGGAGATTCCTTCTGAAGTTCAAACCACGGATTAGTGTTTGTCTGTGCAAACAGTTGCTAAAACTCTCTCTGACCGGTGATCGGCTTTTTTCTCCTCTATACAATGGTATTGAGAGAACAGTGGCTGTGACGGCTGCCCGTAAGAGTTTCTGCCGGAGTGTTTTCACTTAGCACCGTGTCAGGAGGGACAAGAAAGGTGCTGCTGTCAGCAGAGTCTTCCAGCTCCACTGGAGAAGGACCAACTGAGGGAGGAAGCGATCTCTCTGTAAGCTGTGGGGATGCATCACAGTTTCCTAGTGATGGAGGACTGCTTTGCACAGCCTGAGAAAGAACTCCATCTGCAAAAGACAAAACCCAAGCAGAATCAGAATGTGAAGTATATCATTTCACATTCCCAAATAGATTTACTATCTGTATTTCTAGAAGCTCTGAGTTTTTCCTAGTTTCACACTAATGCACAAAGAGATGACATTGCAAAAGAGAAAAACTGTGTAGCAAAAATAAAACTTTGATATATAAATAAGATACTTGCACTAATCAGGCTCATTTATCTTGTGAGATATGCTGCTATAAAAATCACAAAATGGAATGGTTTCTACAGTATGTGACTAGCACAGCTGCAAAACTGCAGAGTGCTGGGTGAATCATTAGAAAGTGGTATTTTCGGTCAATTTTTTGGGGGTGTGGGTGGGGGAAGTGGGGAAGAGAGAAGACGCCGGATAGATTTTATTCAAGATCTTTTGTACTTGACATTTCTTCTACTTTTTAATAGCAATCTCTATAGACATATCTCCAGAAGACCAGAAAAGGTATCAGAATACAGGAAACTAGGTAACCAGACAACCCATCCAAGGTAAGGCTTGAAAATAGCTAATGTCTAAGAGTTAAACTACTTGCAGCAAGGATTCTATTTGAATCTAGGTGTTCCAAAGAACCTTTGAGAAAAAACAAGCTTAATGATACATTTGTAATGAAAGACTTATCCATTGCAGAAATAGATTTTACCATTACATATATTTTTTTCCTCACGATCACTAAATAACATGATTATAGTAAACAAATCAATAAATAAATCTACCCTCTAGCCAAAATGAAAAAGAGACACAAAAGAGAAGCTATTGCCTGCATACCTGGAGTGGAACAAAGGATGCTGTCTGGATTGACAGAAGCCTCATATGGAGGAGGTGGGTCATCTGGATGCTGAATATCTGGATACTTGTAAGCTGTATAGGGTGGAGGTGGATCATGGAAATGAAATGCCCCACCTTCCCCATCATCTGAAAGATGCAGTGGAGTAAGGCCAGTTCCAAAACCATCAGGACCATAATCAAAACCAGGCATCCTGCGGCCCAAGTTAAAATGATGCACTATTTCAAGAGAAGAAACAGTAGTAGGTGACTTTATCCCATGCTTTCTGCTTCAGTTTAAGGCAGATCTCAACACCTTTTTCCACTTTTCACAGCCAAGACACTCATGTCTCCTGAAGACCTAAAAAAGTCTACATAACCTATACAAGTCAAATCTCTGCTGCTACAAAATGATACCCAAGCCCACCTGAACCCAGCCTGTTTGTCTTGCATCACACCAGAATTTCAACCTAACCTCTCCAAGCTAAGACGACACATAAAAGATATTTCACATTTGGATCACATAAAAACCACTTTCCCATTATAGTCTAAAGTTCAAATTTAAACAACTTACCAAGACACACACAAAGAGGCACAGTCAAGCAAGACCATAACATTTCTCACCTTTACGTGTGCCAACCTGTCAGTTATAAGCATGAGGCACAATGTAAGTGTTGATACACATTTTTTCTTGGGATGTGCAGTGGTTCAGAGAACCAAAATTTGCACAAATCATGACCAGTCCAGGCAGTCAGCACAGACCTACATCTGGGTATAACACTGACTAAAATCTACTACCAGACTTTCCCTGATGTTTTCCACAGACTCTTATTTCTTTTCTTCTGCTCCCTTTATGCAGAAACACATAGACTACTTCAGCCAGGACTTATTACAGATACAGACTACTTACAATTTGCTCCAATCAAAGACTCTATGCGCTCTCTCCGCCTCTGGCGTAGTCGGTGGACCATGAAAAGCAGCAGAGAGAGGATGAGGAAGGAAGAAATGCAGCTAACAATCAGACGCATTCCACCAGCCATTGAGTCGAACAAACTATTGCCATCTGTTACAGAAAACATAAAAGAAGCCTGTCATACTTCTGTTCAGGACTAATTTTTTCTCGATGTTCTTCTGTTAGTAATGGAGAGAGAAATGTAGAGTGGAGATTCATTAGGCTGCTTTAACACTTCTCCTTATTTCAGAAATGGAAGGAAATTACGAATCATCAGGTGATTGATCTATTTATTGCAAGAAGATCCAAAGGTTTCTGAAAATATCTTAATCAGCAAAAGGGACAAAGTTTTGAAGGCCTCAGGTCTCTGAAAAATGGGAAAAAGGAAAGGTTAATGGCATTTTGCACAGGCGTTTGTCTCCCTGACATAGCTGATGATGTTGTACTAATGAAAACATCAAGCCTGGAAGCCATGGGAAAGGCCTGAGAACTGGTGTTGCCTGCACACTATTTCTAAATGACTTCTGGACATCTTAACTTTTACATTTCCAACAACAAAATCTCTAAACAGTGTCATTGCCAAGATATGATCATCTAAATTCCATGTCATTGGTACACTGGTTAGCATCATTAAATAACAACACCTAGAAATACCTTAAACAGGTGAATCAACATGATAATACTCTTCCAGAATCAGAAGAGATTACGGTCAACAGGAATTAAATTTTTCTTAGATCACACAGAAAGCAAGTGGCAGAATATGAAACAGACCCCGGAGCTCAGAACTTCTGAGAGCTCTACACCATTGCTAACCAGATCCACATTTGAAAGGCTGTTGTGAGCAAATTATTCCTGTTCTACCAGTGCCAGACAGGAGAGGTATTCATTTTCACAATTCAACTGATCAGACTTGGTTATGCTTAAGTAGCATGTACACATACAGACACTCTACACAAAGAAAAATGACCTAAAAATGATTGTGCTGTGTTCTTTGCACCAATTTCCCCACTAAAGAGCTCTGAATGACAAACATGCCCAGGTCAGGCGTGGATAAGAAGGAGATGAAGCACTGACTTGCTAAAAATACTAGTAACAGAAAAATCCACTGAATTTATACATCGTTAAAGGACACTGCTAATAGGTTGGTATTAATTACATGAAGCATTCTTGGGAACAAAAAATTCATTTAATAGTGCACCGTGCACAGAACTCAAACATTACACCCTCTCAAATCTGGCTGTGCAGTGCAAAAGGCCCTGTGCTGTCAAACCTTTCAGCAACTCATTACTGTCAGACCTTAAACCAAGGCAGTCACACACCTACCAACCACCACACCCTCCTGAACACACAGACCTGCTGGTCCTCCTCCATTATATAGCAACACTAACTTCATGAACATCATAAATTAGTGCTATTAGCTGCCTTAAACAAAGTGACTTAAGTAAAACATACACACAGGCGATGTTGCAGGCAGAAAGTCTGACTTTCACATATTCTCCCTAGGCCAGCTATAGCTGCAATTTATGGACCTTCTGGGCCATCTTGGGCCTCTATCACACTCTATTACACTGTGAAAGCTCCTAATGTTCAACATGGATAAACTACTGTCAGGTCAAATTAGATCAGAAAAAGGTAAAGACTCAGCCTGTACACAAGGTATGTCATCACAAAAACTTCCAACCCACACAAACACAGATTATTTCAGAAAGGCTGTTTTACACCCAATGCAGTTGTAATACCCTGCAACTGCACTAGATGAGTCACTAGAAAAGTTTCTGCACTATCATCTCATTCAAAGAGTTTTATTTATTTTATTATCTTTTCACAAATAGGAGTTGCAGGTCTGTCTAAAAAGAGCCACACAGAAAAAATGTTTTCTACCACATCCGTGGAACAGCATGAAGGATTTTCCCTGGCTATTTATCTTCAAACAAATGATGAGAAGCATCTTTCAAGGGAGGATAGCTGTGATTGCTCAGCTTACTCCTACCACTGAAAAGTTTCCCTACTATCAATCCTTAAGTAATATTTGCTATCTACTTGTAATCATTGCTCACCCACTCACACTGTGAGAACTGATTACCTGCCAACCCAACAGCAGGATTTATTCCCCCCCAGTCTCTCCTTGGGTGATTAATTCACTTACACTGATTAGTAAACTCTTTTCTTTCCTTTGCAACAGAGCTTAGCGAAGATAAATGTAAAAGTTGGACAAAGATAAATACATGCTGATTAAAGAAAGTAATTCATTAATTTTGTCATCTGGAACAGCCATTTATAAATACCCAGAAGGAAAACTGAAATGCTTCATTTAAAAATTTCAGTGTTTATCACTAGCTGAAGTAACTTCATTATGAAGGAAGTCTGACAACTGCTTGATGATTCTTCAGCTCAGGCAAGAGTATAATGAAAGTCTCTTATTTAGCAACAGTACAGAAAGAAGAGCTTAAGGATCAGGAAGGATGTGGCGAAATACACTCTTCAAATCAGTATTCATGAAATAGTTAAGACCTACAGCAAAAAGCAAGGATTAAAGAACACAGCACAAGGTTATCCCAGGTCATCTGCTGGATGATGCTTTGCTGACACTGTTCCTCATGATATAAAAAAAAGTGAAGACAAAGCCTAAAGTCTGCTGATAAGAGTGGAAGAAAGACTCCCGGTTTTCCCCTACTCTTTCACCGACCAACCCGCAACACTAGCTACCTACATCTGTTAAAAGCTTAACCCTCAGAACAAATGTGAGTAACAGCAAAGAAAAGCCAAAGGTCTGTAACTTCTGTAGTTAAGACAAATAAACAAAAACGCAAATTTGGAAGCCAGTAAGCACCCCTTTTTTTGTAACAGGCTGAAAGAGAAGCCTGTGACAGGAAGAGAGTTGACTTGCCGTGTTTTTCATAAGGAGTGCAGAAAAACGCTGTCTTAGCACACTCATGTAAGATTAGGCTCTTTTAAAATACCAGGAAATAACAGTGTTACAGAATGGCTGAGGTCAGAAAGGATGCGCTGAGATCATCTAGTCCAAACCCTGGTCAATCAGCATCAGCCAGAGTAATTTGCCCAGGACAGAATCCAACCAGGCATTAAATATCCCCACAGACAGAGATCCCACAAGCAATCTGCTCCAGTGTTTGATTTTCCAAGTAGGATTCAATTCCAAGTAGGATTCAATTCCAAGTAGGATTCAATTCCAAGTAGGATTCAATTCCAAGTAGGATTCAATTCCAAGTA
>JAOEHX010040727.1:29478-41203 GCA_025448015.1 Bolborhynchus lineola
CTTGAACTAAACATCTTTCTTTACCCTCCATTTATATGGGATCATTTAGGATGTACTGTTCATATCACAAAGACAGGACAGAATACAGTAGCATAACTAAGACGGTATATAAAGAATATACTCAGGTATTGGTATCAATATCTAATACGCACAACATATATATTTATATAAAAGAAACATACAAAAACCTTAAAAAGTAGTGCATGTTAAGAAATTCTGGTCAAAAAGCTATGCAAGAGTAAAATCTATTAATTTCCCCGTAAAAAAAAAAAAAAAAAAAAAAAAGTAGCCTAAACTGGTAAATTAATTAGCAGGAAGATGGCCCAGATTTCCCAGTCTGCAACTTACTGCTAAATCGGACAGGCTGTGCCACATTGACAGTGTGAAAGCGGGTTGTCTCTCCTCCTCTCCCTCGATTATGCCTGGAGTCCACATTCTCCTTCCCATGATAAGTTCGCTGGTCCCCTGTCAATCCTGGGGACCAGAAGGCACAGTCAGTACTGGTGAAAGATGCAAGCAAAGGCAGATCTCATTTTATTAATCTTACTCTGTGTTTTAATTCAAGACATATACAATAAGTAATGTAGGTAAACCAAGATGGTAAATCCCTGCTTGGCCATTTCACATGATACGTAACCAAAATACTTACAATTGAAAAGAACCAACAAGCCATTACATGAGTCTTGCAGAGTAAGCAAAACATTCTGGCAGATTCTCAACAGCCTGCAGTTATACACAGGACTTGACGCTCATCATCTCAATTGCTGCAGCAAACGCATCATCCCCAGTGCATTTTATCTGCTCTTGTTTACAAAGCTACCTACACTCTACCTGCTTCATTTCACAGTTGTCTTATATCCTTGAACACACAACTTTTCCAATACATTTTCCAACACATTCTCTGAGACCTAGGACAAAATTAAACCCACAGAAGGAAACCTATCTTCAGCCAGAAAAACAAGGTTTTTTTTTCCACTGCCAAGTTTCTAAAGGAAATGTTAGTTTGCTATTTCTAAAGCAAAACAGACACACACCCTCATCTCAGCGTCATGGCTTCTAACAAGCACGTACAACAACTGGAATCAGTAACTTAGGAACAACACAGAGCATGATCTTATTCCAGAAAAAGGGCTGCGGGTGCTCCACATGCCTATCAGGAGTTCAGGTGGAGACACTGCAGGACGGGCTGTAGCCAGCAAAACTAGCAAGATCCTAGGAAAGCTGGCACAGTGTTGGGGAGAAATCTGTAAAAAAGATGAGAGATGAGCACTGGGAAAGATTAATCTGGAAACAAGGGATTAACCTTAAAAGAGAAAAATGCACTCAAGAATGTAAGCATTAGAAATATCTGCTAGTACATTATCTAATATTTCTACATGTTATTAAAGTCATACAGTTAACCAGCACAAAGAGCTATTGCAGACATACATTTCTATATAAAGAGATCAGCTTATTTTCCTTTAAAGCTGATTAGCTCTATTTAGCCTAGCTAAACCAAATAAACCAGTCATGATCCCAAATAAAGAGGGGCTACACAGTCATCTTCGACAGGTTTAACTACATCCATTTGAAGTATGTTCAGAACTACGTCAATAAAACTTTCTCTTTTCAGACTACCTTTACAAATTAAGAGGTCCACAGCAATTTCATGGTAATTTAAATCCAGAGTTGCAGACTGTTCAGTGTATTACCTGGGGGGAAAGACCTCCAGAAGACCCAGCATCAAACAGTGCACTCCTTGGAACAAATATTAGCATGGATGAGCAAAAAGAATCACTAGCTAGAGCCCAGGAACAGCAGAGTAGCTTTGCATTCATCTGGCTCGAGCATACTGAGTTTGCCCTGGGTTAATGGGATAAGCAAGGGATATTTAATTATCACGTTATCCTAGGAATTACATGTCTACAGAGATAACCCATTAAGAAATGGCCACGCATAATACACTCACGTGGCCTTACAGGAATAAAGTAGTAATTCTACTTCAGAATCAGAATATGCTATTTATCACAGGCAAGAAGTTAGTGCCAAGAAATTCAGTTAGTCTACATTTCAAAGGACACAAAATGGTAAAATAATTTGACAGTGAAGATGGCTGATTATTTTTATTACTTTAAAGACTAATCTAGTTTTAGAATTTGTTCCTAATCCTAATGGCTCAGTAGCAGTATTTACACTGTGATTTTCAGAGCAATACTGACACTAGAAAAGCAAATCTTTAATTATAGCAAGACTTTAAAAATAACACTAAGTAATGCAGAACACTTTATCAAAGATGAACTGAGCTCAGCATGGAAAGCTCTGTTTTCCCATGGCATTAAATGGCAAGAACTAAACCCAAAGAACCAAACGCATAAAGAATTAGTTCCCTTTCAGAAGCGAGAGCAGATGCAACACCATATGGCTGACCCGCCATGGCTAAACAGAACGCCCACAAGGACTTAACAATTCACCTCCCCTGGGGAATAAAGCAGAAGTTCACAGGTTTTGACACACGAGGTTAAGAAAGGGTTACTTGGGTTAGCATCTTAAAGTGACAGAATTTATGCCAGATGCTCTGAAAAATAGCTACACAGATCCCACACAGAGCAAGTTCAATCGGTCCTCACCCAGAAGCAGGACACTCATTCCTTCCTCAGCATCTGCCCATGTCAGCAGACTCGCTGCTGAAACCAGGCAGGACTGAAGAGGCAGAAAGCAGCCACCACAAGTCACTTCTCCTTCAAGCCCAACACTGTCAGCTGCTTAATAAACTACTGCTCTTCAAATATTAAATTGCTTCTATTTGACCTAAATTTTCAGTCTCTGACAAAAGCAACAATGACAAGTGTTTCCAGAGCAATAAAGAAAGTGATGCTAACAAGCCTCTAAGTTACCCGACTGCCATGAAAAGTCACTGCAAGATCCTGGTGGCAAAGGCGTAATTGGACTGGTTTTCTATTGTAGTTTTTCAGTACTCTGCAGAAAAGTTTTCTACCTGCTCTGCTGTTCTTGCTTCCTTTACAGAAGTATTTTTATCTTTAAAGATAAATTAATAGTGCCACAAAGCCTTGAGATAACCTAAGAAGACAAACCTAACCATGTGTGTTTCAAGAAAAGCAAAGCCATCATTTTTATTGCTTATGTGCATATTTAGTATTTTGAAAGCTATCAGATTTTGGAAGACCAGCTATTTTCCAAGCCCTTTATTCTTCTAGATACTATAACCAACAGCAACAGTAATATTTTTCCTAGCCAAGACAGAGTCCTGTTTCCTTTGACTTCATACAATTATACAAGGGAAGAAATTTGATTGTCAGCTGGTGGGGAAAAGGGAAAAATGGGTTCAAGGAAAAATTCATGGGGTGCAAATTTCTTTTTTCTCCCTTCAAATACTACAGCACGGTGGACACAAGCACCCTCCAATCTGTTTCCAAATGGATCAAGTCATGCGTAGCATTCACACAGCTTCTGTCAGTTTACAGTTGCTATCTATCTCTAGCATGACTACAGTCTAAGTATAGTGTAATACATCCAGAAAGTTGCCCAACACTGCTGATTCTGTATTTTCACTTGTTTAAAACTTTTAAGTTACCAATTCACAATGGAAATTTGCCATGCTGGATGGCTCCTACTACATGTTATATTGATAAGTTTTTTCAGATCTGAATTAAAACAGTTCAACGATTATTCAGAACAAAAATTAAGAGACTGGAAGGGAAAAAATTGTGCTTACATTTCTAACTACCTTGTAGTTGAATAAGTGCTGTCACTGCAGCCTGCAAAACTCAGCCCACAGGCTCACAGAAAAAGCTTTGTGCCAGGGTACAAGTTTTGCTGTTCCTGTTGGGAACATGGAAAAAATGAAAGAGGAAAAACACAGGCAGGTCTGAAAGAAATATGAGCTTTGCCATTACTCATAGAGGGTGGAAGGAATTCAGTTAAGTTGTGCATACTCTGCCATGTACACCCATGGAGATTACCCTGCTGCATTTATCCCCAGGATCTCAGCAATGCTTTCTTTTCACATGGTATCTCATTAAGGAAAGCCAAGCACACAAGCAGAGCAGAAAGTGCCTTTTTTGTCCTCCTCAGCACCTCCATCATTCAGACCAAGCAAAAGGAATGGGAAAAAAAAAGCCAAGTAGTGCAAATGAAACGTGAGCCAAAGAGCTGAGACCACACAAAAGCGAGAGCTGGCACCAGCTGAGACGGGAACAGGCTAGAACATACACGTGCCGAGCAGCACTGCATGGGGGAACAAACAGGACGCCAAATGGAAAACTGTGTTTGGCGGAGCTGGAAGAGAAACTGCAATCTGCCACACACACCAAGGTCTGCTTTGCACCAAGAAAAGGGCAGGCAGGCAAAAGACACTGACTGTAATAGAGAGGCCCTTGAAGGGTCAGGACTCAAAGGGGTATATACCAGATTCTGGGGAGCTGAACCAGCTTCCAGAGTTACTGTGTCACAGATGACAAGTCACTCAGGACAAACCTTTCAAAAGGATGGATGTACTGTGTCAAATTATATCAAAATTAAACTGTGAAGCAATCAGGCCTTGTCATATTCTTATTTGCTCCAAGATTTGAGTTGCACCTGTTTAAACACACAGATTCCCAGAACTTACATAAGAAGCAGCCCTGTCCCCTATGCATCCAATTTTCTTGTTCAGCACATTACCTGCTACTGCTTGCAAAGCTTTTATTTCCATCTCATAATTTGAGAGGCGAGATAACTTCAGGATAAAATCCAGCTCTGTGCCTAAAGATTTGGAAATACAGTTCAGAAGTCTCCTGAGAGGAGTACTTCTTCTGAAATAAAGCAGCTCCATGCTTTGCATTATCAATTGTTCTACGCTAGGAAATAGATGCCAACCAAGAACATCATCCTGGTGCGCTGAGCACTATTCAAAGTAATAGAACAACAGTAAAGTACTCATAATAATTTAAAGGTGCTCATAATACTTTAAAGTAGGGTAAAAAGGATGATTCATATAGGAGTTCAGAGAGAATTCTGAAAAACATGTGGAAATTATCAGACTTTTTTCAAAACAGTGTGCTGTGCTGCTGCTTTATGGTACCTGCTTTCAGCAGATTCCACAAAGGAGATTTTGTAGCTCCAAATGTTGTCTGTATGTGCTGGGGTAACTGACCTCCAAGTCTGCACATTTCTTCCTGATACGGTATCTGGGGAAGTCCTTAAGAACAGCATACAAGAGGACACTGCCCAAGATAAGCATTTACTGCTGGCTCCCCAGTAAGATTGTTTCCGTATGAAATTAGGCTCTCAATCTCAACATAAAAACATGTAAAGCTGTACTGTTTGCCATGGAACTGCAGGGCAGCTCATACCACTAACTAGCCACTGCTTGCGACTGCTGGCCCAGGACCATGGCCACCTGAGTGGCCAGCTGTCCAGTACTGACTGTGGCCTCAGGCAGGGCAAACCTGAAACTTCCCAGTGTTCCTGTTTCTAGACCAAGCAGGTCTAGAAAGCAGTACTGAGAAATAACTTATACAGAAAGAATGTGGCATTAGGCAAGGGTGTGCTCTACAGGATGAGCTGAAGATGCTGGAAGCAGCCCAACGACAGCTGACTGCACAATCTGATCACTTATTCCTGGGAAGAATTCAATTTAAAACATAAATAAAAAGACAAAACAGACTGGTCACCAATATATTGCAAGCTGAATAACTGGTATGCATAGGAATTACAACAGGCACTGGAGTTTAAGACATCCATTTTTTTGTTCATACATAACAGAAACAAACATCGAGTCTGTAGCATAAGATTTAAAACAGGTAAACACCCAGAGATACACTAAACCCTGCTCAACTTGTACTGCTGTAAACGAGTTTTGCCCAACAGGCCTGCAAAGACAACAGATACTTGAAGAAGCTGATCAGATATTTTGGTAGAAGCAAGGCTGGAAATTCTATGAGCAGTAAAAGGCAAACTGCAGAGCCCTTCCTTCTTCAGGGTTTAAGTGCAGAACTTTAAGTTATGTTACTCTTTTGAGTACTTGTATAGAAATGGAAGAGAAAGTGAGTAGAAATAAGAAATTTCCATTTGTAAAAGTCCATAGTAAAGATATCAATGTCTGTTTCTACCATTTCAAAGAATACACCACTTGGGGATAAACTATTTTTAGGATCAATTACTGTTGATATGGAACAGTACACAAATTTCCTAAGTCTCCACTGCTTAAGTGGAAGAGAGTTGCACGCACAGGCTACATAAACCCTCCCAGCAATTTTTAGTATGCTCACAAGAGCAGGCAGCCAAGAGTTTTAGTCTACCAGAGATGAATTGAGGGTAATCACTGCTGCAGATTCTGCTAACATTTGCTTGCCTAGTGGGAAGGGCAGGGGGAATAGCACTTCACACACTGCAAGTTCAGGACTGAAAGGAATTCCATGTTTTAAAGGAAGATGATCATTCTGAAAAGAGGCAGTAAGAATGAAAACAGCTATTATGACTACATTCAGAGAAATACATGGCCTAGCAAAAATAGGCATTTCATACAGATGGTCAATGAATTAATGCCTGACCTATTTGTGTTCTGAAAAAATGCCATAAGAAATTATTCTAACAAAAAACGTCTTAGGGTTTCGGCTGCTTCCTCGTACTTCAGGCAACATGTGATTACCAAAATACTTTATTAATTTATGATCCTCTGATTTTAATAGGAGCTTTGTTACTAATGTGAATGAATCAGACCTGAAAATGGTGAACTAAACCAACAGTGACAAAACTTACAATGTCTTTGTATTAAACCTTTGAAAACATCAACATGACAAGTAGTCATTGAAACACACCTTCATCACCACCACGAAACCCTAATTCACTGCAACTGGTGCTTCAGAGTTCCTCCTAGAGTGTGCCATTAGTAGCTCAAAGGCTGAAAAGAAACAAGCGTCCCAACCAGATTCAGAATCCTTTCTTGCAAGCTGTCTTTTCACGCTTCGCAGAGATTTCATACCTTTTAATTTAAAGATACTCTAATTCTCCATGTTTCACAAGTCCAGGTGGCTCCATTAACTTGTTCTTTTACTGTTCAGTCTGCCTTTATTGAAATTAAGAACCTTAATTTAAAAGTACTTAAATTTAGCTGAATCATCTCACAACTGCTCATCTAAATCCAAAGGTATTTTCAAAATTTAAAGCTGCATCATTTCTTGTTAATTCAGTGGCCAAAGAAGAAAGTTATCACTCCTGAGTATGATTATGTGCTACTACTACTAGTAGTATTAGCTCCCCAACCAATTTACCAGGACTCAGTCTTTCCTATGACTAGCCATATACATATTGCCTTCCCCAACATAAGAAAATGATGCTCTTCCAAACTTACTCTAGCCTCAGACTTTTTACTTCATGCCATTCGTCTTCATACTGCAGCATGCCATTCACCTGCACAACAACCTGTCCTTATTCTTGACAGCTCTGAGAAACAGATGTCCTTCAACACTCATTTTGGGTCACAAAGCTATCCCACCATTTTTTTTTTGTTACAGGTATAATAGAATTTTTACATCCTACACCAGAAGTTCTTGTTCCTCTGGTTTGCTGGCTACACTCCTTGCATTACTGCAAATATCCCAGGTCTTTAATAAACACCACACCCAGCTTTCTGGCTGCTTCACCAAGCACAGCCTGTTCACCAATTACTTATCCAATTACTCTTCTCATCAAGTGGAATACTTTCCTTCTCTATGCTGTCCATCATTTTCTCCCCTAGTATTCTTTATGCGTATTATTCTCCTCTTCCTGCATACAGACATGACAATGAATCAAATCTCTCCTACACACCTCCTTTCATTTCTTAAAGTCCTTCTTATCGTGTCAGGCCAGTGAGACCTACACACCCCAAAGACAGAAGCAAGGCCTATCTACTGAGAAATGTTACTTTCATAAAAATCCCTTTCCTACCCATATACCAAACATTCTCTGTAACTCCAGTCCTCTAGTCAACATCATCCTGTTGCACCCTCCAGGCAACAACTTAAATTGCTGACCAATACACCAGGCAACAAGAGAAGATAAAAGTACTCTTTTCTACTAATGTAACTGTTCCCATATTCCCACAAGTGAAGCCTTCAGTGCTTTTTGAGTAAATTCAAACATGACCCTGCTTTCTTCTAGCCACTGTCTTCCATTAACCTCCAGAATTTTACTAAGTCCATATTTTTTCCCATTTTGCCAAAGTTAAAGAAGAGAGAAAATAACAGAGTAACTCTAAAGGCATTTTTCTTCAAGACATCCATATAGTAAAGAATATCCTTAAACAAGGTATCAATGGCACAGCTTATTTTTTGATGTCAGAAGAAACTACCAACAGCTTTTTCCCTCATGCTGTGAATCCATGCACTCACACAAACTAGGCAAAAGCTTTTCAGAAGAGAGCACTGAACACATTCTTTCAATTATTTGTGCGTAGCACACACTGGGGAGATGGCTAACTATAACATAGCTTCAAAGTCTGTGTGTTAGATTTACTTCTCTAATTCCACTAGAAAACACAAATATTTAGAAGAGCTTGCTGCTGTAAAATACTGATGTTACTATTTTGTAGCACCTCTCTAAAATAGCTCAAAACTCAGAATGATGACAGACTGCATGCTGTGATGACAGCTGCAAAGTTGATGTGATTCTCTCCCAAGCAAATTAAGTAGTTTAGTGGCAAAGAACTTCTTAAAACAGTTTTTGAATGTAATTTAGTAACACTGTAGAGAAAATTTTTAAGACACACAATAAGAGATGCCCTGGCCTGTTTGTGAAGAGCAAATGAAAAGGTTCAAGACTGCGACTACATATATTCACAATCAAAAACTTGTTTGCCTTTTTTAAGACATCTCAGTATCCAGTAAGCTTTAGCAGAGAACCACTGCTGGCAACAGGCTTCTGAAAGCATATGATCACAAAAGTTGATGAAGAGTTAACACACCAGCTTGTTTGGCAGAACAAAGTTCTTCACTTAAGCACCAGAAGCATAATCAGAATAGGCAGCAATAAAACAAGTTCTCTACCATAGGTCCAACAGTGTCACCCAGTTTGAGTGATATACAAATACAACCAAAACAGTAATTCTGAATTTAACCACAGGCTTATGTGTCATTTTCATTTAATCATGATTTTTTCCTTGTCATGAAAGTCTCTTTTGACTACAAACTCTCCTCATCTCCAGGATACCTACTGAGACTGTAAGAACAGAAGCAGAAAAACAGAAGACAATTCAGAGTTTGTTAATAACGGGTACAGTTCCATCAATCTATCACCACTATCAAATACAAATAAGCAAACGACCTTAAAGAGTCAGCATACTGATGCAAAACAAGCTGACACTGGGATGAACAGTGTTCTCAGGTTTACCTACCTGGACAGTCAACTTCATCACTCTCGTCTTCGCAGGTGGGCCACCCATCACACTGCCAATTTGAAGGGATGCACTGGATGGTACCACTCCGACACGCAAACTGTCCTGGAGTGCAGCGGAGCTCTAGGAAAGAAGAGTAAAGCTGTGCTTTGCTTGAAGTGTTACCTGCTCTTGCAAGTTCTACATATATTTACCATCCATCAGGTAACATATCACTGAATGCTAATAGGCAAAACCTCTGGATAACTCAGCCTCTTGGAAAGCTGAGTGTTAAACTATGTGTTTTTCTTAACACTTCTATGTGTTAAACTATGTGGTTTTAATAGTCAGGAGGGCCAGCTTCCAGGGCTTGGGAAATAATTCTTTCAAACATCCTCGGTAAAAAAAACTTCCTGATGAGGACACCATGCAAGCAGCTATCACCACAGAGTTACCCATTTACTTCTTGTGGGGTACTGAGGACTGCTTATTCACTTTTCTCAGAACCAAAGTTCAACAGAAATATGCTATGGTAGTTAAATGCTAGATCACACAATAAATTCAGACCCCTATTTCCCTTCCAATCACTATGTACAGCAGGACCCACTAGACTCATGCAAATGTCCGGCCTGATTCAGAGCCGTTTCATAGATCTATTTGTAAAACAATTTCTATAGCCATGAATCTGCTTTCACTTTCTAGCTTAAGCTCTTCTGTAGCACTTCTCCATGCAAACATATCCTTCACAAGAAACTGTCAATATCTGCAAACATTTAGTTCCTGCTTCTGTAAGAGTACTGCCTACTTGCCATCATTATACTGTCAGACCTAATTAGCATTATAAAAAGTACAATTTTCTACATAGCTTTTTCATATCAATTCCATCTATCAAATGCCAGCATCTAATAATACAGCTTCATTCTGTGTCCCTCAAAACATTTTGCAGGAGAAAAAAAACAAACCCATAATCTGGCTATACAAGTGAACAATGGCAGGTCTGCATGACTCCATTAGCATCCATAGGCTCACTTTTGCACCAGACCATCACTGCCCATCTTCTTCAGGATGGTGCTCGTGACAATTCCAAAACCAACATTTACTGAATGATTTTGCACGCTTTCCTCTCGGCAAGCTACAATAATCCCAGGTAACCCACGTCTAAAGAATGACCACCTTATCGAGGGGTGATTGTGAAACGACCAAGTTGGTAACTGCAGGGAGACATTTAACGCACTAGCATGTATTCTCTTGTCCACAGTATGCAACCTAAAAGCAGCAGTAATTGAAGTTGTTGCCTTCTTGAAACACACATTTAAGCTAAATCAAGACAGAGGTCACATTTAAATCCTCAGACAACATGACCGGGCATAATAAAACCAGTCATCATGCACTCTCAATAAAAGCTGTACCTGTACACCTAGTAATCGGTATAGGATATTGATAATAGGCTTTTAACTTGATGTTAGACTAAAATCCAGTTCCAGTACTGGTTTCTCTGCAAGGCACAGACCTGCTCTTCTAGAAAAATAAAAGCAGGCACATCCTCTTAGCAACCACCTACTCAGAGCAAACATCCAGGTCACAAAATGGCTAAGAACTCACACAGACCTGCCAGACTACTGACAGCGAGACAAGAGTGTGCTCACCCAGTTAAGAGTTTTACTCAGCCCAAAGAACTAAGAGGGAAAATAATAATAATCATAAAATAATCTATCACCTTAGGTCACAATAATTCGCTCTCCCTGAACAAGAACTGAAGTTATTTCTTTAGCCCGAAGAGGAAAAGGGGGAATAAACCCTGTTATTCCCCCTGATTAGGGGAATAAAAGGTTAAGATTCACTTGCCCAATGTAGCAGAAGAGGAAAATATAGAATCTACCTCTAAATTGGAGTGGTGGGGACCCACACCAAACAAACCCAAACACACAAAACCTCCAGCTGAAATTAAAACTATTCAAATTTGAAGCTCACAGAAAGCAGCAAGTCTTCAGTATATCACTGCAGCTTCTTTCACCGCTTTTGTGCAATGTCAGCACCCAGCGGAAGGCTTCTTAGCGAGTTCTATCATTGCAGTTCCAAGAACAGAATTTACACTGGAGACTGTGGTAAATATTTTAACACATGAAAGACTATTCTCAGCCCAGCTCTACTTTTCTACTGCTGCATCCCCCTGTAGTTATGGCAAAATTCAATTCAAAATTCAATACTTTAAACAAACTCTTAAACTTCTTTACTGCTTGATTGTAATGGAAGTCACGCACACACCCTTGTGAAGAAAGCTGTTCTGTGGCCCTCTTGGTTTCACTGGCAGCATCCACCAGGAAAGCACAAGTCAACATGCACATGGGAAAACTAGTACACTTTTGTCTCTACAATTTCATATATGTTATTACT
>JAOEHX010040727.1:47794-61023 GCA_025448015.1 Bolborhynchus lineola
CCAGAGTATTTGTGAGGTTCACAAATCGCCATCAGACAATTATCCATTCAACAGATGAATTTCATTAAAGTTTCTCAATAAAACTGATTGTTTACTGTTCTTCAAATTAAAAGCCTATAGATTAATTAAAATTAAAAACCTACAGAAGAATTAAAAAGCTATAGAAGAACAGAGCACTCCATTTTTGTGTTCAGATACAGTGCTCAGCCATTCATCTGTGCCACTGCAAATGTGCCTAAGCACAACCCTCAGGTCATGTAGCTCTGGTTCATCATGACCTGAGTCCGTGCAGGAGGGTATGAAAGCACAATGGCACGGAGCACAAAGCCCAGGAAAATAAAAACTGGGCCCCGTGCTATGCACACAGCCAAATACAACCCGCATCCACGCTCAAATTTAATTCCAGCTTCTGAAAATTAGAGACTCTGAAGTTATAATCCCATTTAGTAGGAACACATCAGCCCCAAAAATAGATAAATAATACATGTTAGAAGCATTGGCATTTTTTGCATAACCTCAGCATGCAGTGTCATGAAGCAACCAAAGCTGTGACAGCACTCCAGCTAAAAACTGTAAATCCTTAATGAATAACTCTAATGAACATTCTGTATTACTCAGTGTTCTGTCATAGCAAATTATGTTAGATGATCCTAACATCCATCAAAAGATTTTACAGCACAGTGAGGAACAGTAGTGGTCTCCTTCTCATTACCCCCTCGTATATGTTCTCAGGGTACCCTGCTCCCTGAGCTGGAAGACTGGGACAGGGAGCAGAATGAAGCTCTTCTAGACCAAGGGTACATAGTCAGTGACCTGCTACACCACTTAGTCACACACAGGTCTATAGGGCCAGACGGGATCCACATGAAGGTAGAGAGGCAGAAGTGCTCACCAAGCCACTTCCCACCATTTATCAGCAATCCTGGCTAACCAGGGAAGTACCAGTTGGCTGGAGAGTAGCAAACGTGACACTCATCTCTACACAAGCGGCTGGAAGGAAGATCCAGGGAAATAGGCTGTCAGTCTGCACTTGGTGCTAGGGAAGCTCATGGAGCAGATCTTCCGGAGTGCCATCATCCATCACGTGCAGGACAACCAGGTGATCAGGCCCAGTCAGCATGAGTCTGTGAGAGGCAAGTCCTGCTTGACTAACCCGATCTCCTTCTATGACAACGTGACCCGCACAGTGGATGAGGGAAAGGCTGCAGATGTTGCCTACCTGGACTTTAGTAAAGCCTTTGATGTCATTTCCATAGCATTCTCCTGGAGAAACTGGCCACTCATGGCTTGGACAGGGGTACTGTTTGCTGGATAAAAACCTGGCTGGATGACTGAGCCCAAAGAGTGGTCATGAACGAAGTGAAATACAGTTGGTGGCTGGTCACAAGTGGTGCTCCACAGAGCCCAGTAATGGGGCCAGTTCTGTTTATCAATGATCTGGATGAGGAGAACAAGTGCACCCTCAGTAAGTTCACAGATGACATCAAGTTGGGTGGGAGTGTTGAAGAGGCTTAGGGAAGAGTGGCTGGAAAACTACATGGTGGAAAAGGTCCTGGGAGTGTAAGTTGGCATCTGGCTGAGCATGAGCCAGCGTGTGCCCAGCTGGAAGCTGGATAAGGCGGCCAGCAACATCCTGGCTTGTATCAGCAACAGTGTGGCCAGCAGGACTAGGGAGTTGATCACCCCCTTGTACTTGGCACTGGCGAAGCTGCACCTTGAACACTGTGGTCAGCTCTGGGTCCCTCACTATAAAACAGACACTGAGGTGCTGGAGACTGTCCAAAGAAGAGCAACAAAGCTGGTGAAGGATCTAGAGAAAAAGTCTTAGGAGGAATGGATGAGATAATTGGGGTTGTTTAAACTGGAGGAAAGGAGGCTCAAGGGGTCCTTATCGCTCTCTACAGCTACCTGAAAGGAGGTTGTAGCAAGGTGGGTGCTGGTCTCCCAAGCAACAAGCGACAGGACAAGAGGAAATGGACTCAAGTTGTGCCAGAAGAGGTTTAGACTGGATATTAGGGAAATATTCTTCACCAGAAGGGTTGTCAAGCATTGGAAAAGGCTGCCCAGGGAAGTGGCTGGATTGCCATCCCTGGAGGTATTTAAAAAATGCATGGTTGTGGAGCACAGGATTTAGTGGTGGACTTAGCAGTGCTGGGTTAACAGGTGGACTTAATGCTCTTAAAGATCTTTTCCAGCCTAAATGATTCTACAATTCTATTCAATATTATACCTACACCCTGCACAAGCTGGGAACTGACTCAGTTTCCCCTTGCTCACAGGTGTCATTCACTGCTATTCATTGTCTGCTCTTCGTCCAGAAGCCAGACTCAATGTCAGTAAGGATGGAAAAAAATATCAAAAATAATCAAAATAACAACAAAACCCAGCTACAGGAGCTCAAGAGATCCCCATTCAGTCAGAGCAGCAACATCAGAGCTTTGGGAATGGGAACCCTGGCTACGATTTCCTAAGAGTTAGAAAATACAGACTGTGCTTTATGAATGTGGACTCTTATTGGTAAGACCAAAACAGGAAGAAAAAAATCTATTCCCTAATTCTTCAGTACTGCTAAAACGAAACAGAAAACAAAACTTGCTCCTTGAGCTAAACTGAAAAAATACTGTGAATTAAGCAACGCAGCATTCCAGACTGAAAACCAGTTTATTTTCATAGCAGTGATGATACCAAGTGATGATACTAAGCAACTGGCTTGCGTTTTTTTTCCACCCTAAGAAACTGTTCTATTACGATAGTAAGTAAATCAGCAGAAGGGAAAAGCAAAATACAGTAGCATGGTACAAACAAAACCAAAGCTATGCGTACAGACAACCCTTTAGTACAACACAAAAATCAAAGCCTACACTGTAGGCTCTATACTAACAACCTCATTCAGGACTTCAGATGTTTTGCACAGCTTTAGGTGGGATTTTAATTTTTAGTGTAACAGTGACAAATGACCTAAACATGGGCAACACCAAATTTTTGACCCTAAAGAAAGTCCGATCCGCAAGTGGATCCATCAAAGTGCCAATCGCACCTCACAACTGAATTCACATTTCCAGCTGGAGAGAAGTCAAGACCAGAAAAATACAGCATGCAAGTCTTGGAAAGCCTAGAGCCAGCACAAGGGAAGGAAACCACAACCACCTTGAACTTCAGAGGCCAGGACCTCCGAAAGTGTTCTCACCGTTCAGCAGCTCCCAGCCCACCAGCACATGTGTACGTCACACTATCACCACAGTGGGGTGGCTTCCCAGCTGGCAGCGGAGAGAAGTGATGAGCTGGGGGAACCAAACCCTTGCATGAGACCTGGGAGGACCCCCAGCCTTCTCATGCCACAGGCAGAGAGGACACTGGAAGACACAGTTTTACTGTATCAGTGGTGTCATGCAAAGGTACGGCAGCAGAGGCTGTGTAGACATAGCCCTTTGGTTTCATTAGACCCCACCACTTATGAAACATGCTCATGGGTGCTAAGAAAACAGCACTGTTCCTCACACAGAATTTAAATACAGTCACGCACACAACATATTAATTCTCCCATCAGATGCAGCAACAGAGAAAGCCCATTAAGAACGACATCAGTAACAAAATACCCAGCCAGCCATCAATTCAGTCTAGAAAAGAGCAACACCACTGTTTGTGGTACTTTCACCCCTACAATCTGTATACCCAAGTCAGGACAGATGGATTATCCCACAGAGACCACAAGCACTTAAAATAACTGGGTACCTCAGATTAGCTACTACCAGGTTCCACCCTCAATCCTCACCTCAAACCTTTATCTTCTTCTAACCACACCTTCTATAACACAGTCCTCATACTCCATTGCATCTAAATACTCTAAAACACTCTATTAATGTACATACATTCTTCTTGCTCATCTGCAGTCCTTCATAAACCTGGGGTCATTCTGAACAAAGAAAAAGTAACTGTTTCTCAGCTCTGTCTTAATAAGTTTTCAGCATTACCAGCATCTCTTTCATCCCAGGAAGCATCTGCAGTGGTCCTCCACCAATACAACCTCCAGTACACTTCAGAGTCTCCTCCACCAATACAATCTCCAGTACACTTCAGAGTCTCCTCTGGGATGCTCAGAACTACACAATGGTGCCAGCAACCCTAGAAGGTTCAGTGTAGTAATCAGAAGTACCTGAATACTAAAAACATTTCTTTATTTTTTCAGTGTCTGACAGTCACTACACAAGCTGCTTGTTGGAAAGCTCTAAGAAGCGATCTAAAGAAACTACCAATAACAGTAACCAAGAAAGTACCTCTCTGTCTTATTATCTATCCTATTACCTGACAGCTGCCTACCTGAAATGATCCCCCAAAATCTAAGCATGTGAGATAATTCCTTTTCTCTTCCAAAAAAAAAACCAAAGGTATTCTCAGGATTAGAAAAGCACACATCCTATCAAGTCAGTCTGGACAAGTATTTGTCTTTATGCAAAACAGTTTCCACTTAAGAAAGAACACTGAGGAAAAAGTATTCCCTTTAACCAAATAAACTGTAGGTGGAAAAAAATAAATATCTAAAATCCCACAAATACTTTATAGACAGAGTTCTCCACAGAGGAAAGTTAAATCCAAATCCAAAGTTTTACATTAACTACATTAGTATTTTCTTTAGATCAGGTTTCAACAAGAGTATTCCGATGAAACATGATAACAGCAATTTAAGAACTGTCAGAGCAATCAAGGCTAATTTGTAGCCACCATTAAACTGAAAGTAGGAATTGCCAGATTTCAGCACTATTAGCTAGCAAGCCCATTTACTTTCAACAAGACAACGCATGTTCCTGCTTTTTCTTTTTCAATGGTATTTAAGCATATTCTTAAACTTTCCACACATGAGTAATCCAAACAAATCCAACGAAAATACACAATGTAAGGCCAAACACATATTTATAATACCTTGCTGAATTGAAACATAAGGAACTGCAAGAGTTTTTAATACCAAACAGGTGACAAAAAAACTCACCTATGAAATCAGCTATTTTTAACCACTCCACTCCAAAACTTAATGCCGCTTCTTAATTACAAAACCAAATGAACATGGAAGAGGCTCTCTACAGGGCCTGAAGGAAGGTCATGGTCTTAAACAAGAAAGAGCCTTAAACAAGAATCTAACAATTCAGGGAGACGAGAAACCTGCACATGAACACTATTCAGATGAAGGTCATGCTGAAAAGAAAACCCTTTTGCTCCTGTTTTATTTTCTTCACATCTTGTACAGGATTTGATGAGCAAGGATCTAGAACACTTCAAAGCAAAATTCTGACATACAGAAATACTCTGACCTCAAATACAGAAAACCCATTTTATCCTTCGCAAAGTAGTTGGTGCAGTGGCTGTCATGCATTAGAGCAAATGGTTTATGCTTTGAAAAGCATTCTCCCTTCAAGCGAATCCCAGTGTGGCAGGAATGCAGACAACAGAAGTCATTTCTGTTTGTCCACACTGTACGAGGTAGTGTCCCTTTCTTTTTCCATGGTAAACCAAATACCTGAACAGAAATTTCATCTATCAAACCCTTACCAGTTCTATCAGAAGGCAGCAAATAAAAGTCCAACCCATTTATGAAAAGCCACTTAATCTTTTAAGATTTATTTGCTCATTCCCTGCACCTCCTAGCAGCTCAAGTACTGCCGGCGCTCTTCAGCTTATCAACCAGCTTTTATACCACATGTGTGTCAGGTACTATAACACAAAACTTCATCTTTGCTATTTTTTAGCCAAATAAAAAAATTATATTCAACTCCACTATTGTTCGGAAAGACACAGATGAGCACTCACACACTACAGCATCCTTGAACCATTTCTCTCCAATCTGGTACCACCTGAATTGAGGAGGGAAGATGCTTCTTGATTAAGCACTTGGATCTCACTCCTCAAGACCCTGCATTTCTTATAAAGATTTTCCAAGACCTCACAGAGTACATTTACACTACTGTATTTTAGTCAGTAAAGAGTAACTTAAGTGTAACGAATAATATCACAAAGTCAACAGAAAACACAAACGCAGTTTTGACCATCCCTAGAGTAAAAGAAGTTGTAACATGTTTTAGAAGTTTTGCATACACCAGGCAAAATGCTACCTGGGCACAAACTCAAACCAAGCAGGTGTTAGAAGCAGGATTGTTTGGTTTGAAGCATATAAAAGGAGACACATTACTTTTAAGTCAGAAGAAACCTTTCTATTTAAATTGCTGAACAAATAAGAAAACAGATGAAGCACAGAGATACTGAAGGACAACACTAACTCAGTTTTAAAGCTCTGCACTCATGCAAAGGTGGTGCTTGACACCTACCCTTGTATCACCACATCTACCCTCCCACGGAGGTCTGAGGGCAGAGCTGGGCTGGGAGAGCCAGGCTGGAAACGACCTCTCTCCACACACATCTAAGGGCTGCGCTCATCCAGTTCAAACCTCAGCTGCTGTGGTATTGCCCACTCTGCAATGCAGATTTAGTGTCAAAACACAAACCAGTGAAGGCTTCAGCATTTCAAAGTGACACCCGAAGCTCCCTCAAGAAAATAAAGCTGCAACGACCCCAGAACACCCGGCATCATTCTACCATAAATGGCTCTTAATCCCATTTTTCTACTAGCTTCTGTTCCCAAATAATCTCACCGGGTACCCCAAATAACTGATCTCATACGGGAAAGGTACAAGGAAACACAGATGAGGTATATGAAACAGAAGATAACAGAGGAAAAGTAGCTACACTAATGGAAAATATGACAAAAATCAGTAAGTAAGAGCAGGAATGTCCCAAGAGCAGTCACCAAAAAGCTAATTCTGCCTTTCCACCCACCAAGGTGGCTGACAACTGTCAAGTGCTAATCAACAAACAGAAGCTAAATATAATGTTTAGATCAACTTATTTTAATTTACTAGGAAGTTGGATGTTGCTTTGTTTAGCTCTGGCTAATGAGGCAAACATCAATTTCCATTAAACTTCAAATTGTACTTCTAAATAATCTAAATGCTAGGCTTCGAACACGAACAGTAACTTCCTCAGGAGTTCCATACAGCAAATACCATTAAAATGCTGCTCACAAACTCCAGAATTAGCAGGCTGACCCTTTAATACAAAGACAAAATTAAAAGTTTCACAGGAAGCCACAAGATGCCAGAGGATTTCACAGTTTTGGAAATGCGGATTAAAGGTTAATCCCAAACTCACGTTTTTAAGCAACTCCATTGCTAGAGTTCTGCTACAGCTGATCAGTGACATCCCAAAAGGAAGTGTGATTTCTCTTCAACTCAGTAAGTTCTTTACAAAACCACCACTGGAAGTACAATGCAAAGGTGTGAGCCTGCCACACAAGGATCCTGAACAGTACATGCCCTCCAGAAAGTGGAAAGCCAGGAAGGAACAGGCACTGCCTGGCACCAACTGCACTGTTTGGTGCTGAAAGACTCGGAGGTTCTGGCACTCAAACAGCCCTGGGAAACTGTCAGTCCGTTCTTTAGAACTGTAGCATGAGAGGGACATGTGCATGACACTGTATTTAGACAGCAATAATAAGCTCTGACTGCAGAACAAGCAACAGACTGGCAACTAGACCTACCAAAAGAATCTGGTGCTTGGAGTCTCTATCACAGGAACTCATTAAAAATGTGCTAGACAAATATCCTTCAGGAATTGCCTAGATTTACCAGATTTTGTTCTAGGACAGGAAGACAGATAACCCGATCTCTTAGTGGCCCTTCAAGCCATAACTTTCTATCAGTCTACACCGGACAAAACAGTAGCAACCCTCTTCCTGCCACAGGTTAGCCCTTGAGATGACACAGGCAAAGATCAGCAGAGCCTCTCATGAAGCCTGCCATTAGCCATGCTCTGTTTCTTTTCCATCTCAAGGACTTCCTTGTTCAGACTACCAGCCCAAGAACCCTTCACACACTTACTTTAAAATACAAAACAAACCTAAGCACCCACGTTAACCCCTGATGGGCAGGAGCAGCAATGCCCCTGGGCTGTTTCCAGGCTCTGCTCCAGCCATGTATCAGGTACCAGTTCAATTCAGGATACGCAGACTCTGCACAGTATGACACATGCAAGTGCAACAGGAAGTTTGGTTAATCACAAAAGCAGCTGTTAATATGCATCCCATAGAATTAAATGAGAGCTTACAAAAGTTGCAAGAAATCACCACAGACCCAGGCATTACTCAAAAAGGTGGTTACTACTCTTGCATTACAACTCAACGTCAGAACCAGCCCTAATGAAGCTAATTCCAGGGGACAGAATAATTCATTGAAGTCTTGGCTGTTTTTCTGACATTCAACGAGGAACTCTACATCATTCATATTAAGTATCTAAAATTCTTCTCTCTTCAAGCTAGCTGTGCCTTCCCCACTAACTACTGAGAAAGCAGCAGCACTTCCACAGCTGCCTCTTCCTGCCACAGAGAGAGGCTGCAGCAGTTCTCCATCACTTCTGCTGTTCTCGCCTGATCTTCCTCTAACCCCAAACCCACTGCAGGGACAGAGAAGTCACTTGTTTGCAAACCCCCACGTTCCCCTCTGGTTTATTACTTCTCAGAACCAGAGCAAAAAGAAAATTTGCCGCATAATTAACATCAGGAATTATCCGTCTTAAAATATCAGACCTGCTAACATGGTCTGACACCTGCTGCCTTGCCTCTCTACTACAGTGATAGCAGCAGGAGAAAGCCTTTTCAAATCTATGGGGCTTGATTTGCAGCTGGTAACAACAGCAAACAGCAGAGCCCAGAACACCAGGAAAAGAGCACACCAACAGATACCAGCAGAAGAAACAAAACCACCTAAACCCAATAGATTAAGTAATAAGGGGATGATGGGTAACATAAGACTGAAAGACAGTACAGCCCTACTTGTAGCAGAACTAAGGAGGTGTGATAAGAACTACTGTCTGTCCCTGAAACCTAGAAGCTCTCACTTGGGAATTCAACTAAATACAAAGAGAGGGACTGCAGTTAGCAACAACATGGAACCAAGCAAATATTACTCACCACCAGTCTCACTAAAGTAGAGACAGTGAACAAAAAGCAAAACAAGTGCTTCCACTTGCCTAGCAACAAACTCCTTAGGAGCAGAGAAATGCTGTGCCCAAGTCACACTTTGACATTTGCATCGCCAACTGAATTAACTGATACAATTCAACTAGCCAAAACCAGACAGGTTAGGTCACAGCACATTAGTGAAACAAGGTTGACTGTGGGTTTGTTTAGACTTCTACTCCAGGAGCTCTCTCGTGCATTTAAGACCTACAACTTTTAACTGGGTGACAAGAAAGACTTGGTAACTTAAACACACTTGTCAATGTTATTGTGTCCAGATACCAGCACAGTGCAAACGTAACTGCCAGCTGCATACCAGCCAGCACCAAAGCCTATGAGAAGTTCAAAATTGTGGGTCTTTTTAATTACACCACTTGTGCTGGCAAGTCTTTAAGCACTGCCGATTAGGTAAGTTGTGCAAAATTCTTAAAACCAGAACTTGAGTAATAAAGTGACTTCCTCTAGCTAGCTTTGAAGTGGAGAAAAAAAGCTGCAAGAACACGAACTCAATTGGCTTTCAGCTGCCTGGCAAATGCTCTAATAAGAAAGCCCATGACCTACATTCACAAGGTGCTGTACTAAACCACTATTACAAAATCCAATATAAAGCCTGACCATGTTTAAGTGTTTTCCATTAGCAAGCAGCAGTATCTTGTTACAGAAATATGAAAACATGCTATTGTCTTGAGCGATGATATTAATTAATCCTCTAAACACTCTTCTGAAACATGTCATCCTGATCATCCCAGACTGTTTAAATTCCCCGTGTTACATAAAGACACCAGAACCTTTGCTTTTCGATTGCACATCAGATGTTAGCAGAAACAGGAACTTCTCAACCTGTGCTGCAAAACAGAACTCGTAACAATTTACCTCTCTGATGTTCTTTTGACAAGCAAAAGGAATGCAATGGTGTTCAGAAATTCAGCCTAAATCTGACCTAGTCCCAGAACATTTTATTGTAACTCTTAACACACCACTGAAATATTTCTTCACATCAAAACAGCAGCTCTCAGCCAGCTACTCAGATAACCTAAAGCAGATGTTTAGAGCTGTACCGGAAAAGATATTATTAAGCCAAACCCTACTGTGGTAAATACCCCCCAAAACAAGTGTCTGAACACCAGATATAATCAATTCAGTACACATTTAAAGAAAATATTTAGTTCTTCACTGTATGATTGTATAGTTGGAAAAGTACAACATATTCAGCTTCAATTCATACTAGCAACTTCGAACACATAATGAGTAACACAACTCAAGGAGAAATGCTCCACTTTAAAAAAACCAAACTCTTTCAATAATGCATTCTAAAGCAGGCAACTAGTCAAAACAAGCAGCTTATGGTCAAAACAGTTAGAAAAGGAAAGAGGAAAACACTGGGACAAAAAAAAAATCATCTAAACAGAGATCGTCAAAGGCACAAAATTACCATTAAATGTTCACAGGCTCAGAAGAATCTAACTGCTCACAATGCCATCAGGAACCCAAGCCTCCAGCTAGGGCTGGTGCCACAGCATGTTGGATGCACCTGATGCTGTTAGCACTGGCAGTAGCGAAAAACAGACTTGTGCAACCAAGATGGAAAATATCAGAGGAAAAAAAAAGGAAATTTTAATTAATTTCTCTCTTAATTTACTAAACTCCATGTCCCCTTAAATGCAGAATAAGAAATAGGTCCATGTAAAATCACTGCCTTTCAGATTGCCTGAAAAGACACTACAGTTGAGGAGGCTTTAAAAGGAGGTTTTATTTATCTGAAGAGTACAGCAAGAACACGGATACAAAGCTAGTGTCAAATTAACATGGAAGTACAAAGAGGTGCCTGATTCGCTGGGACTGAATTGTGAAGGGACTACACATTCATCTCAGAGAACATAAAACCTCCCATCACTCTGCAGCACTCATTTGATAGCTCTGAGCACAGATTCAAGCTAAGCATGATGCAGGCATCCTTTCTAAACCAGCAAGACAGCTGCTACAATACACAGGTTTAAAGAAGCAAAACCAAAACCAACCATCATTAGGAAGAAAAATTCTAAATACAAATACTGTTTCTGAGGAAATCCATCTATCTGTCCAAAAAAGAAATGGGAGACTTCTTCATCATTGATTAAAACTATAAATTTGGTTCTGTACATCTTCTGTACTCGCATGAAGCAGATTTTCTCTACCTGCATCCTTTGTTTCAGGATCAACTCACACATTATTTAATCGAGTAAATGAGTGATCTATTTGAGAGAGTAGATTTAAGATATTAAATGAAGCAAGCTAAAAAGCGAAGGACATTGGCAAAAAGACATGAGGCCACCCTGACAGAATGGGATCTCTTCCAAGAAGGAAGAAGAAGCATCACCATGGACAGCTCAACCACCAGAATCATCCAGAGCCTCGAAGTAAAAAGGATGGGTGAGAGTATTCCAAATGGAATTCAGAAATCCCTCATACAGTAAGGAATTCCAGCTGCAATGCTACATCCAGTTGGATTACTTCACATTAGGTTCAAGAATACATATGGTTTGAACAAAACTCAAGGAACGCGTACGTACTTGCCACAGAGAAATCCCAACACTACAGATATCAAAGCCAGTGGTGCCTAACTTGGGCAGATGAGAGTTTAGGTTTGTTCACATGGAAGATGCTTCTGCCAGTGTGGCTACAGCACCACAAATCTCCAAAGCAGGCACAACAGAGCACCAGTGAAAACATCCATTTGTCCTAAAGAAGCAAACCTCAGTGAAAAACTTGTCTTTGTCCATGAGGCATCAGACAGAGATGTGCTATCAAACTGGAACACCACATGTTCTGACACAAAGGGAAAAAGACATCTTCTAATTTCTAGGAGGCTACAATGCTCAACACCAACAGAGCTCAGGATCAAACCCACCCTCCTGTTAAAGTACACAGCCAGGTATGAACCTCTTCTGCGCCTTTTCAACCAGCAATTCAGCTGTCTGTAGCACTTGGTACCAGCTATAAAGGAAGTTGCTTGAGATCAGTTTTACATAGCATCTTCTTCCACAGAAAGCCTCTAGCTGTAATAATACTAGGTTAGCAACTCTGCTTTTTTTTTTTGGCTACTTCAGAGCGCATCATAAGCCCTGTATATACATTGCACTGCCAAAAAAACAAGCTAAAACAAAACAAGGAGCACACAGAGCAGTTTCAACACCTAAGTTAGTTATTTCAATAAGACTGCCTACACTGACCCAATTGTTTTTCAGCTGTACTGAGAACTTGCTTAAACACAGCTCACTAATACTGCTACGTTTTATTAGTCTGGGTCACACAGGCTATTTGAAGAGCAAGAACAAGGGGGTTTCGAAGTACACCGTCGTTCTTTCTCTCTTGTTTAAAAATGAGTATCACCCAGCAGCAGTGGCATGGTGTGACGGGAGGATGGTTTCCAAACCTGCAAAGCCACTCCAGGCAGCCTCACGCTTCAGCTATTGATGCTTTCTGGCAAGAGCAGCCCAAGATACATGAGGGCTCTGCCAAGCTCCAAGTGAGTTCAGCACCCAAGAAGAAACCTCAACTGAGCGACGTAGCTAGAAAGGCTGTAGCTTTCAATCAGCAAACACCATTTCTCCAGAGTTAATAATATGAACATTTTAAAGCACCGTGCCTAGCAACTAACAAAGCAACTTCACTGCTGAATTACTTCCCAGAAAGAAGCAAAAACACAAGTAGGAAGATGGCATACAACTGAGATGCAATAGGGTTGTTTTCTCTTACTGGCATGATCAAATGGCACTTTGAAAGCAAGGTTTTGCTTTGGTGGCACCCAAGGCCCACAACATAAATAGAGGTAAGTAAAACACAGGTGAAAACTTGATCCTGCCACCACATTTCCCCTGCTGGTTACCTGCAGTGTTAAGTGGCTTCCACCCAAGCTTCCAAACTTTAAAATGAGTTTTTTGACCCTAACTCCCACTCCTCCAAGTCCCAGCCAGCACAGGGACCGACGCTTCCCCCATGACCCAGCCAGGTCCCATCTCTTTTTAGAGCATAACGAAGCAGCAGACACCGACCCCTCGGCCCGGGGCCGGCTCTGGGCCACGGCGACCCCAGCGCTGGGCTGCTCCCGGCGCCCCGAGCCCTGCGGGAAGGGGACGGCACCAGCGCTGCTCTCCCGGCCGCTTCCCTCGCCCGCCCCGGGGGAGCCCCGCTG
>JAOEHX010040728.1:0-15256 GCA_025448015.1 Bolborhynchus lineola
ACATGGTTTAGTGTGAGGTGTCCCTGCCCATTGCAGGGGGGTTGGAACTGGATGATCTTAAGGTCCTTTCCAACCCTGACTATTTCTATGATTCTATGAATAAGAGAGTCATTTTAAAATAGAGTGAAAGCTTTTCCAGATAAAAAAATATGAATGAATCTACCCATAAGGATTGCAATACACCTTCATTGATAGTGTCAAAACAGGGTGGTATTTCAGGCAGAGATTTTTCAGGACGGGAAAGTGACTGTTTGGAAAAGTACAAACATATCCATAAGGACTTGATGAAACTAATTGGGCAGGAGGCTGTGTTAAATCATGAGAATGAAAGGCAAGACTAGCTCCCAGCATCCTTCCACGTGCTCTGCCCTGGCATTGTGATACGGAGGTGAGCTTCATTCTCCTGGTCATTTCTTGCCAGGGCTAGACTGTGGGCAAGGAATCACCTTGGATACCACACAGGGAACCCCTGAGCTGTCTTCTCAGCAGCTGGCTGTGCACTGCCACACACGCTTGTGGTTGGTAATAACAGAGAATACATGGTTAAAAGCCACCCTTATCCATCCAGAGGCCACATGCAGCATTCGTGTCGTGTGGTGGAGCTGCTGACTGATCTCTTTTACACTGTAGAAGCAGATCAAGCGTCAGCGCCGATGCTGTTGGAGGTGTCAGCTCCTTTGATACAGCTGTGCCCCACACGTCAGTGCCTCACTGCCTGACCCGAGGGGGAGGTGGCGTGACTGCCTTTGATGGCTTCTTTCTGATCATTGGCTTCACTTCCCCAGCAGGTCTTTGTGGGATGCTGGAGGACACCATCCTGTAACACTTCTTATTCAGCCTGTGTAAGGGCTGTCACAAGGGCCAGGGGAGGTGGCCTGCAGCATGCAGTGACACACAGCTTTGTCTCTGTCTCTCCCCGCCAGCAGCTTCCTCTCAGAATAACCCGCAAACATCGAGTTTGGAGTCTCGGCCCATAAAGGCACAAACAATAGTGCTTTATCATCATCTGGGCTCTCTCTGTGAAGCCGTCCTTTGCATTTTAAATCAACACAAGTTGCTTGGGAGGGGGTGGTTGGGCTGCTTCAGGCCTCCACGTACCTTAAAGTTTGCGGTAGCCAACAAGAAGAACAAAACTCCTTTGAAAGCCAAGCAGATGTCTAGCCTGGTGATTTATAGACTGAAAACACAGCTATTCGAGCCTGGCTGATGAATTGCAATAGGAGTACAAGGAATGGTGCAGTCTGAAATGGAGGTCAGCTTTGGAGGGGGAGGTTAGGGGCTGGGGCAAGGGGACCTCTGAAAGGGCAGTGCCTTTTCTTGGGGCCGGCAGTGATGACTGATGAGGTTTATACATTTTTGTCTTTGTTTAAAAGCCACCTGTTTGACAGCATTTTGGCTGAACAGAGGCCTCACATGCTGTTCCTGTGCATAAGGACTGTGTGCTATGTAATAGAAATCTGGGAAAGATTGATGGAATACAGGTATTGCCTTGTTCGCTAGGACAGAAGTACAGTAACAGTCGTGGAATATCCCTGTGCACTAGTAACAGCAAGGAAGGTGAGGCTGTAGGATGGGCAAAACCAGAATTAAGATTTGGACAAGATCTCTGTAGGAAAAGACAGTAAAAGATCTACAGGGATAGCACTGAGCACAAACCTCTGTAGGGGTGGTTGGTACAACAGAAGTTGCGCTGTCTTGGATGTACAGTGGGAGCCAGTGCTGTTGTCAAGAGAAGAGCCTGGGTATTCCCAGATGCAGTAGCTCTTTTCCCCTGCCATGAGGGCACAAGAAGAGCTGATGGCATTTAAGAGCCATTTTTAGTGGGCATGCCTTGTAGAGGGACATTTTAGGAAGTAGACTTTGATCAAGTGGCTTCATGGTTAAGTTAAATGGAAAGGCAAGAGAAGGGATGTTGTAACTCTGATATTGCTTCCAAAGGGAGGGATATTAAGAAGTGGGAATGTATCTAGACTGCAGGGTGGCACTCAGCAGTACTGGAGGGGTGCTTAGTGGAATTGGGATGTGTGTGTAGACTCCGACCTCTCTGACTCTAGACATAAGCCTGGGAGAGTGGACTACCAAAAGCAGATGCACTGAAGAGCTCATGGACTCATTGTGGACTTGAAATCTACTTTTGTGAAAAGTGCAGGAATTGTTTGCAATTTGTGTTTGTAGCAAAGGGGGAACAGCAGAAAAAGGCTGTAGACACAGCTTCATAAATAACTGCTTCAGCGTGGTGTTAGAGGTTAACAGAGGAGTGGGGGAGAGCACTAGGAGACTTCACACTGATGGCTGGGAAAGACTGAGATAAAGTGAAAACTGGCAGAAGTCCAAGAAGAAATTAGAGGCTGAAAAATGGTGGGAGGCTGAAAAGTGGTGGGAGACCAAACAAGAGTAGGAGGATGAAAAGTGGGGGTGATCAGGGGGCTGGAGCACCTCCCATACGAAGACAGGCTGACAAAATTGGGGCTGTTCAGCCTGGAGAAGAGAAGGCTGCGTGGAGACCTCGTAGCAGCCTTCCAGTATCTGAAGGCGACCCGCAAGGAGAGGGACTCTTCACCAGGGACTGTAGTGATAGGACAGGGGGTCATAGGTTCAAACTTAAACAGGGGAGGTTTAGATTGGATGTAAGGAAGAAGTTCTTTAGTGTAAGGGTGGTGAGGCACTGGAATGGGTTGCCCAAATAAGTGGTGAATGCTCCATCCCTGGCAGTGTTCAGGGCCAGGTTGGACATAGCCTTGGGTGACATGGTTTAGTGGGAGGTGTCCCTGCCCATGGCAGACTCTAGATTATCTTCAGGTCCTTTCCAAACCAAACCATTTTTCTGTGATTCTGGGGAAGATCAAGTTGAAATGGATCTTGCAAAAGAAAATAAACAAACAAGGAAAGAATGACCAGGACTTGGCATCCAGGGAGGTAAAGGAAGCAGAAGGTATAGTGATTAAACAGCCGAAGTAGGAATCACATGAATTGATATATTACCTCTCTAAGGGTGATATGATGAACATGAGGGAAGGGGCGGCTTATGGTGAGAAATTCACAGACACAGAACATGACTGGGTCAGCAGTGAAAGGCAAAAGCCATTGAAGCTAATGCACTGGGTGTGACAGCTTGAGAGATCTGTGTTCCAGCCACTGCGCTCTTGAGCCAATTAATCTGCAAGTGCAAGTGCAGAGGAGAAGATCCTCAATAAATCTATCAGGTTACTCGTGGTTCCCCAGGATTAGGTTGTAGTGGACATAATACCTCTGTTTCCTTTCTTTTCTTTTCTTTGGGTGGGGGGGAATGGGAGTGAGGCAAGGAAAATATTCCTGTCGAGTTCAGACCTCTTCGTCTGACCCTAGAGGTACTATTCAGAACTTCAGAGCAGAGTTTAAATGAAAGAATAATTAAATCCTGAAAGCAAACACAACATGGATTTACCAAAGGCAGGTTACAAAAACTAATAGCTTGATTTGATTAAAAAAAATCATTCTGGGGGCAGAGCAAGTGTAGTAGGCCACTGTGTCTGAAGTTCAGTTAAGCGTGCAGTACTGTGCCGTGTGAGGTACAATCAGTTGAGCTTCAGAAGCTATGGGTTGGTGCAACACCTGTACATGAATAGGCTCTCTAAAGGAGAACACAAAGAGCGGCACTGAATAGACAGCTGGGAGTTCCCCCGCACGAGGTCATGTTTGGTGTTTGCTTTACTGATTTTTGGCACGGAAGGCAATGGTGTGCAAGGGGAATTTGTGATGAGACAAAACCAGGTGTGGTCAATACAAGGGAGGATCAAAATACCATCCAGGAACACTGTGAGCATCTTGAGAGCGGGAGTAAACTGGGTGGCATGAAACCTAAGAGTATGAATGGAAGGTCATGCTGTTTGGTGCAGTACCAGAAATTCTGACTCTAAACTGGGGTAGCATTCTTTGGCAGTGGCAGAGAAGGAAAGTGCTTAGATAGGTACAAATAATCACAGGATAACTCGGGACAACAGGCTGTTACTATGAAGAAAAGGCAAATACAGATCTGGAAAGACTAGAAGAAGGGATTTCTTGGAGAAAGAGAATTGGCTCTGCAGGAGGCAATGGTGAGCCTTTTTTTCTTGTTCACAGAGAGTAAACTTGGAGTAAATAGGGACAGAGGGAGCTACTACACTTCAGGGAAATTTCCCAGTTTTCATAGGAGAAATGAACAGCCTGGTTTGGTAGAAGGAAGAAGATACGGCTTGTTTAGCTTGATAAAATGAAGAGATAGAGTTGCTCTCTCTGTATGTGTTAAGAATAAGCAGGAGCTAAGAGCTGTTTAAAATTTCAAGTCTAAGGCATCAAGGAGCTGTGACTCAGTCTCTTGAACATGAAAAGATGAGGGCACACAGCCCTCCCTTTTGTTTCAGTATTACTTCCAAGGGGGTGCAGGTGGGACAGGGCAGTCTGCGGGATGCTGCCATGTCCCAGCAGATGGACTGAGAGAGGAGGGGGCGACAGGTCCTGAACAAGGGTATAACGCACAGGAAGATGAAGCTGCAGCTCAGGGATGGCCATGAAACACCCAGTGAGTGTGGTCACCATAGCAGGACCAGAGCAAGGGCATGGACAAAGCAGAATTGTGAAGAATAAGCAGATCTGGAGACAAGGCAGTGAGGGTTAAAGTCGGAGGCAAATTAGTGCTGGTGCAGACTGGAAACTCACAAGAGTGAAGTAGCACTCCTTGCTGCTGCTGTGGTTTCTGTGCAGGTTTTGGGGGAGAAATACTGCTGACTAGCAGAAATGCAGAGGGTGTAATGGAACTGAGAAACCTCCCACTTTACAGCTTGCTGCTTTTCCTGAACGCATTCCTCATTGACTCGCTCTGATTTAATCTTCCTGTATTTTAAGATATTGCAATATACTTGATAAGACTAATGTGGTCTGAAGCTGAGGCATTCCCTCAGGTTGTAATTGATTACAGATGGGGAGCTTACTTTCCTCCTGGGTTAGTCTCTGAAGCATTTTCTTAGTCTTAAAATACTCGGCTTGTCTTGAAGGGACAGAGGATGTTTTGTGCTTCCTCATGGAATCATCAAGAAAAAAGGGCCAGGTGGTTTGGGGCTGCTGCATTTGCATAACCCTGAAAGGTGGCTTTAACTGATGATAAATTTTGATCTAACAACTGTGACCAAATGATCAGACTCACTGCCACCTCTCTGGGGTGAGCAGCCATACCAGTGCATGTGCTTGCAGAGCAGCTCTCTTTCTGCTGCTCCTCTCACTGCTGAAAAGAATAAACACTCGCTACTCAGAGGGAGACCCAAAGCAAATGAAATCCCAGCCTGATCCCCAGAGAGCAAGGAGGGCTCTGGAGCCTCTTAGGGCATTCCTGTTGGAGCTCTGTGAAGTTCATTACTCTGGCTGAAATAAGCAGCCTGTTTGTTTGCACAAGTGGAAGTTCGATGCAAGCACTGTAGGGGCACAGGAAGGTGGAGGTGGCACTGAATGCACCGGGCGGCTCCATTGCTGTCTGGAGGGGCAGATTCACAAGAGCTGGAGCTTTCAGCTTGTGATGCTGAGGTGCAACTTCAGGACTTGGGACAGGAGGTTTGTGACCATGAACAGTCCTGCTTAGAGGAATAAGAAATGAGGCAGTAAGTCAGTGTGCATGGGAAAAGGGGGTCAAAGCAGTCAGGAGGGGCAGTGAGCATCTTGCCAGCGCAGCCAAAACGCATCCAGCATTTGAGGGCAGGAGAAGGCTTCTTTGCAGTAGAGGCAGGAATAAACTACCAGCATTGCAGCCACTTCATGTAATCACTCTGCAGGCATGGATCCTGCTCATAATCTTCTGCTTAAAATGTTAAAATGAGCCCGCTGACAGGGGAACCCTGTCCTTGGGGCATGGTTTGCCGGAGCATTGCCTCTTTCTTGTCATCCTGCTGCAGCTGAGGATGCTGCATCAGCTGAAAGATTTCCAGGACAACTTGCCTGTAAACTTAGTTACACAGAGCACCTCAGCCTACCCAGTGAGGGGTTGCAAGAGAACTTCCCCTTACAACAGCCATGATGTGGTCCTGGCCCATAGCAAACCTGAGCCTGACAAGGCCTGGCTTTTCATAAACCCTGCAGCTGAGTGATATTTAGGGTGTATATACCCTAAAACCAGGAGGGTTTAGGGTGTATTTTGTTGCCTTTCTCCTGCCTGGACAATGGGAGTGAGGTGCCTGCCTCTCTCCAGCAGCTTTGAGAAATCTGCTCTGGCTCTTCTCCCTGCTGCTGGTGCTGGAATGCAGTTTCCTTTGCCTGATTAGCTCTGTCAGTGGGGTGAGTCCCTCTCCTGTAATCAGTAACCGGAGCTGGTGTTGAAGACATGCCTCATCCCTCCTGCCCGCAATGCTGTCAGGCACGGGGGTAGCAGTACTGCATCCAGAGCCCTGCCTAGTGCTCTTTGGGAGGGACTAAAGCCCATCCTCACTGGGGAATCCTCTTCCTCTGTGGTCTTACATTCAACCACAAAACACTCGAGAGTACTGTTGCGGATACCACTAAGATCCATGGATCAAGTGGGAGGCTGAATTCCCTTACATGTGGCTTTCTGCTTACAACAAGGTGTTTGTGGTAGTGCCCAGGGTATAGAGCAGCCTGGATGCTGAACAGCCAAAGGTGTATAGGTCTTGCCAGCAGCCTTGCTGTCAGTGCTACAGCCAGATCTAGCTGTTGGGTGAAAGACTGCAATTGTATCACCCGAAGTTTTATTATCCACCTGCTGTACTTAAATTCCTGTTCCACTTGTACCTTTCACAAAGCAGATTTCCTCTTGCCATCAGATAAGGCACTTGCATGTGGCCTGAGGCGATGTTTTACATAGTTTGAGTTTACCTAGAAGTGACTGCTTCCCCAGTTACCATCTGTACCACGGGACATGAGCAGGTTTGTCCTGGGTGAAACCAGTTGGCTTCTCATACCATTTGATGAGGCTGAAAGACATGAAGGATGAATCAGATTGTGCTATGATGTATCAGGCACATCAGGCTTCCTGGTGTTCCAGATAGGCTTTGAACAACAAGCCCAGCCAGATGCAAGTGAATGCATTGAGAGCTGGTGTTCCCAGCGTGGCCACTGTGCCAGCAGACAGCTGCTCACTGCCTGTTGCCAGCAGCACACACACTTGGCTGCCTCTGACAGTGCTGTGCGTTCCAAGCAAGGGGCTGTGTTGCCAGAAGAGACATTGCTGTATGGCAGGGGCCGGGCCCAGGACCCCCAGCTGACATGCCACATGTGGGACTGTTGCCAGCACACTGAGGGATCCTGGCTCTCTGGCTCCAAGTGACAGGCACACACAGCCCTGCTCTCCTAGCTCCCACTGCTAAGCACCATCGCTCACACTGCTGCTTTCTGAAACTCGTGCTTTCTTCCTTTTACGAGCCACCTTTCTTCCCAGTGCCAGTTTTCAGGTTCTGCTTTTATGCAGGGAGAAGCCAAGCACTGTGTTGTTTCTGGCAGTGTCTTTTCAGTTTGGAGATGGGGTCTTCTGCATTTTCAGAGTACCAAAGAGCACCAGCGCAGTTTTGCCACCTGTGGCCTTGTTGGTCCCGGTGCTAGTGCACCCTTTGCAGCATTCAGGTAACTGCCATTGGAAACAGACTTGAACACAGGTTACAAGATAAGACCTACCTGAACTTTCTGTAGCAGCTTTAACTGTTACCATTCCTGTGCACTGAGAAGATGGAATTGGCTTCTAAATGCATGGGAGCAGCAAGAGAGGTATTTGCAAAATGTGCTGGAGATCTAGACAGGGACCTTCAGTCCCTTGGACCTCTTGTGGTAGCATGCCATGACCAGGGCTGTCAGTGCTACACAGCAGATGACAGGAGAAGAACATGCCCGTTGTGTTAGATGGACACAGCCAGTGCTTTGCAGGCAGTGGTGGTTTTGCAGACAGTTGCCCATCATTTTGCAGTGGGTAAACTGGGTTTGGATACCTATGACAAAGTGCCCTCGGAGGGCTTGTTGGGCTGATGCTTTGTTGATTTGAGGCTATTTCAGAGTGATTTTATCAGGGTCCAGGTCATATTTAGAGCTCAGCTTACTTGCTGTCCAGAGGACTGTGCTGGATACCTGGGTTCATTGACTGGGATTCTTGTCCTCTTGGGAGACTTTGGGGAAAGGTGCTTTTCCCTGCTGTGCCTTGGCCTCCCCAGGGAGACAAACCACTTACTGCCTTCATTAAGTGCTTTAATAATACCAGTGCAGGGGTTGATGGCAGATGCTGTGATCACGGCTAAAGCCAGCTGCAGGGAGCACATCTGGGTGGGCTGACACCAGCTATAGCCATCATTGCTTTGAAATGCCTGCCTGGGAGTTTTGACCATTTCACCCTTCATGCTGTGTTAGTGTAACCTTTAACATGTGGTTTCCTCTTCAGAGGGCTAGCAGAGGCAAGAGCTGGCCTTGATGGGGGTGGTCTTGGAGCTTTTCAGCTGCATGCACCCCATGTATTCCCCTGGCAGGGAACTGTGTGTGAGTACAGCATGTCCTGCCACAGTGCTGTCTGCCAGCTCTGCTTCCCGGTATACATCACCTTTAATGCTGTGCTGTTGGGCTCTTGGTGCAGTGGCTTGGGAGGGCACTGTAACTAGCTACATCTGCCCAAGTACCCGGATTGTCCAGATCTCACATGCCAGAAAAGCTTCACTCAGCCCATGGGGAGACCTTCTGCCAAGGTCTGACCCTGCTGGCTGTATCGGTGTTAGGTAGGAGAAGACACGTGTTCTGCAAGGGCTCTTCTGATCTGCAGCAGGGTCTGGTCTCCTTGGCCGAAGCCACAGCCCTGCCCTAGCTGGAGGATCCCACAACGTGCGGGACAGGAGCATGCTTGGCCAAGGTAGCTGCTGACCTCCTGTCTCTCCCATTTCCTTCCAGTCCTGGACACATAACATCCAGAGGGAGAAGGAGTTCCTGCGGAAGCTGGTGAAAGCTCGAGTCATCACTGACCTAACCAGCGGGATCTGACTGGCTGCAGCCACTGCCTCCAAGGGAGGAGACGAAGATGCACACTGCAGCAATAGATGCAGGCACTGGCAGCCCCCCGTAAGCATCCCACCTCACTGAAGACACACAGAGTTGCCCAGGTGCTCTGGGAAGACCCTCTCACATTGCCAGTCTGCGTGAGGGTTACATCTGCTGCCTCCAGGCCTAGCGCTGGCAGGAGGTGGGCAAGGGGCTGAGTGGGCAGTTCTTGAACTCTGCTTCGCAGACAGATCTTCTGTGTCCTGAACTTAACAGGAGAGACTCAGGAGAGAGAAGAGAGGTTTGTGAATAAAACGATTTGTGCCAAATGGGGGCGATGCTGCCCCGAGGCAGCGATGCCTGAATGTACAAAGTATTATTTTTTAAAAGAAACTGCTGGAATCATACGAGAAATACCAAGGTGTAAGGCAAAGACTGCTTGTGCACAGCTCTGCGAAACACCCGGCCTCTTCATGCTCCGTCTGCGTTGTCACTGGCCTCAGACCTTATCCCCAGGAAAACAAATCCATCCAAGACTTCAGTGTCGTTGGTGCTGCTATAATTTGGAGGGAGAACATTAGCTTTCCCTCATCCTCCACATGAAGCTTCTGGATGGAGATGAGCATGGGTTTGTTTTTCTGCGCTTTTCCTTGCTTCCTGTACAGAGGCAGCAGCAGCAGCAGCCACTTACTTGGCTGCATTTTCCATGGCCATTTGCTCTGCCTCTGCTCTGACCCCAAGGTGGGGCAGGGAGCCTATGGCTTTCTCTGCCTGCCTCAGACCCTCCCCACCTTCCTGCCTGTCATGGCACTGAGGAGCCTGCCTTGTGCTCAAGGCTTTCAGGCCTCTTGGTTTATGCCTGCTGTGCAGGGCCCCTGTGGAGTCCATACAGATTGGTGTCACCGTTTCTGGACAGCATCTTGCTTTATTTTTGTGGGGGAGAGGAGTAATTTATTCTTTGGAAGGAGGTCAGATCTTGCGCGGAGATCTGCAGCTCTACAGCTTGAGAGCAGGCTGCCGAAGAAGTTCGTTTTACTTTCCATGTTCCCTATTTAAGTGACGTGTGACCTCAAGTGATGATGGAGCCTGCTGGCAAGGGTGGGAGCCTGCTGGGAGCCCTCACCTTCTGCTTGGCCCCTGCTCACTTCATTTCCAAGCTCCTCCTGTGCTGATCTAGCACTGCTGCTCCTCCTGCTCTCAGGAGCACGTCCCTTCCTTTGCTGTCTTGGTCCCGAGATGCAGTATTTGCACATTTGATTTGTATACTTATTTCAAAGGAGCTGGAATAAACTGAGCAACGTGACTGAGTGCGGGGACAGCAGGGTGGTCTAATCCGCATGGAGAGCGTGGGCAGAAGAGGGATTGCCAAGGGAATGCTTGCAGGTGGAAATTGGCTCCTGTGCTCTTCTAGCCTGGAGCAGACTGGATTGCACCCATGGGCATGATCCTGAGCTGAGTCCCTGTGTGCTGAGGCTCCAGTATGCAGCCATCAGTGCTGGGTCAGTGGAGAGGGGAGCCCCAGGAATGCTGGACATTGCTGGCTCACGATCCTCGAGCTGCATCGGACGTAGCCCAAGGATTGCAGTCTGCCTTGCTCTGAGCTGAAGGGAGAACGTGGTACTAACATGGACAAGGGATGCTCAGAGCAGGGCTCACATGGTTCCCCTGGGCTGCCTCTGTCCCCACTGACTCGCAGGGACCTGTGGGTCTGGGGCTGAGCCCCCAGAGGGGATGTGCAGGAGGGGCTGAGGAGCAAACTATATGGAATGGTTGGAGGCAGAGGTTGCTTTCAGGACATGGTGCTGGGTGCTTCCTGCAGACCAGCATGAATGTGCCCCTTAGGAGCCTCTCCTGCTTTGTGCTCCTGTAGCCAAGAAGCTTGCTCAGAGGCAAGTTCTGTCCAACTTCTGGTTGTAGCTGCTGCTTGCCTTGTAGTTTGGGAGCAGCTCAAAGATCCTGCCTATTCCAGGCCATTGAAAACACATGCTTCCTTCTCTTTCCCCATCCCATGTCCCTTCCCCTGGCCTTCTGGCCTCCCAGCCAGCTTATCCCTGCTCTCCCTTGTACATGCTGTGGCAAATACTCCTTTGAGTATTTTCCCCCTGATTTGATTTTCCTGCTGCAGGAGCTCAAGGGACTGGATTTCCATGGCTCTTGCTAGGCAACACTCCCTTCGCAGTTCCTGCATGTCAGCCTGGACCTGGGACCATTGTCCATAGAGTCCCTGCCAGAGGGTGCCTGGGATGGACCTGGCTGAGGTTGTGGCTGGGAAAGGGTGGGCACCCACCCAGGCACCCACCCTCTGCTTGGTGCTTGAACTGGGTCTTCAGCAGCTGCTGTGAGAGCCCTGGGCAGTGATGGACCACATCAACATGCTAAAGTGAGCTGAGATGCCAGAGAGCTGATGGATCCAGCCAGGAGGAGGAGGGGAGCAAAAGAGCCTTACAAAGGCCTGTGGTGGGCAGCCCTCCACCCCCCTGGCAAAAGCATCCCCATGGAGGTTTGTGATGGCAATGATATGATTGCATGTTTTATTGAGCACTACAAAGCTGTGGGACACCTTTGTCTTCCAGCTCACTGGCTCCAGGTCCAAGAAGAGAGCATGGCCTAGGGTGACTGTGGTGGGAAACAAAAGGAAAGAGGATGTGGGGTTGTTTGGGGCACCAAGGCTCCCAACTCACTGTCCCCTTTCACATTGGTGGGCAGGCGCCCCTGCGGAGCAGCCCTGGGTGATGTGGTGTGTGCACTGCAGCTCCCCAGGAGCAGTGCTCAGGGCCAGGTTTCACTCCTGGACGCTGTTCCGCTGGCTGCCTCCCTGCATGCACCTGCAGCCACCTCGTGCGCTCCGAAACGCAGCAGTCCTGCCAGCTCGGAGCGGTGCGCGGGTCAGAGCAGGGTCAGTGGGACGGATGCGAGTCTTGGCCTCTCCCTCGCAGTGACTCACCTTGTCAGCTCGGAAGGGAGAGCCCAGGGGAATTCTCCACAGCCTAAATATAGAGCGGGGTTGCCTGGTGCCTCTGACGCGCTGTGGTGCAGAAAGGCCACTCGGGTGGCAGGGAACCTGCCTGGAGAGATGCTGGAGAAGGGCGGGGAGGTCAGGGAGACAGCTCCCGCAGCAGTGTATCGCTCCAGATGGTGCAGAGAGCAAGTGTGGGGAGCTGCAGGCCAGCCAGCACGGGCTGCTCTGGGAGACGAGCTGCCAGAGAGCTGCTGCTGCCCTGACCACGCCATGCGCACGGGCTGCTCATGCGATTGTATCCTACAGCCCTCTCCAGTGCTCAGCATCTTGGCATCGGGCTCCCTCCATGCTGTGACCTCGAGTTCACATGTGCCGAATGGGGGCACCATGGCTAGAGAGCAGGAGGCAGTAGGGGATCCTCTGCACTCAGCATCCCTCAGCCCAGCATCTATGGGCTTCCAGAGTCTCCTTTTCCTGAGTGGGAGCAGCGGGGAGACCCTACTCTGCCCAGCTGCTTGGGAGAGGGGGAAGGCAGCATCCAGGATGGCCAAGGGCTTCCACGCTGAGCTCCATCAGCAGGGTACGTGCCATCAGTCCAAGCAGTGCATCACACACAGTATTAGAGACGTGTCCTTGGGTGCGGGTGACACGGGCCAGGACCCAGCCGCTCCGGGCACGGCTCCTTGTACTCCACACAGGGGCATGCTCCAAAGCCGGTGCTGCACCAAGCTGAGGTGTGAGAACTCCGTGAGTTTTAAACTTAGGTTTAGTTCCTGCAATGTTTTTTAATTTCCCCTCTAGGCAGGGAGGGCAAGAGTCGTGTAGGCTCCTCCGTGCCGGCTTGTGTCACATCAGTTCAGTCATATCACAGAAGCAATAAAGCTATCAAACAAGCTTGGCTGGCCTCTTTCTTCTGCTGCCTTTGGCCTTTGTTTAGGAGAGGCAGAGGGGTTCCCCTGCTAGGGCTGTCCCCGGTCTGGTTTCACTGCTGACTCCTCCAGCACAGTGACTCTGATGCCACTGACCTGTGGGGACAGGAGAGGGCTGTGTTCCCCCCCGTGGGGTGGGTTGGGGTTTGTGCGTTGGGTCCCCGCCATGCTGGGGGGCAGAGGGGTGTCGGGTCCTCATTCCCAGCACAGGCCGCCTGCCACTGCTGCCCTCAGGGAGTCTCTGCAGCACGGTGGCTTCCTGCCGCGGGTCACAGCAGCACTGGGCTGGGTGCGGCCCCGCCAAACGACCTTCTCACCGCAGTGTCCAGGAAGGAAGCTGTTTAGGAAGCCAAAGGCTGAGGCTGTGGCCGGCTCCGACACCTGCCGAGTCCCAGCGGGAGGAATGTAACCCCTGTGCCAAGCCCCGGCGATGCTGCAGGGACAGTCCCATATGGGACAAGGGTGGCTGCTTCCAGGTGGGTGACCAGTGTGGTGGCCCTGCCAGCTCCTAAACACAAGGGTGTCCTGCCAGCACTGATGGGACGCCGCAGAGGCCATGGCCAGCCTTCCCCAGTGTGTGGCTGCAAGTTCCAGATCCCTCCTGGAAAGGAGATGATGGAGCTGCCCAAAGCCTCCTTCCTGCCCTCCTCTCCTTCCAGCCCCTAAAGAGCAAAGGTCAGTGCTGCCATCAGGCTGGGCCAGCCCCAGGGGTGGCCTGTGCCCTGCCCTGGCTTTGGAAGGACTGTGGAGGGGAGAATGCAGAGCCTGGGACCAGGGCACATGGGGACAGGTCAGCACGGACAAGGACATCATGGAGCGGGTGTCTCCAAAGGAGCCACATCACTGCTGAGATGGGGACAACGCAGCCAGTCGGCCCATCACGGCTCTCCCACATGGGTTTTGTCACATCCAGCGATGGCTTCACACGGGCACAGCAGCAGCCACGTCACGCTGAGTCCTGCCGTCTGCCTGGATCGCATCATCCCCAGCCCATCATGCAAGGGTAGCACCTTCAGGGACAGACACCACAGCAGGCCATGGCCCTGCTGTGAGCCCCTGCAGGGCTCATTCCATTCCAGACAAGAGACACCCCAGCCCTGGGGTACAGGAGCACAGGCAGATTGCAGGCAGTGCCTTGGGAGGCATCAAGGCAGCTGCTGCCAGCAGCAGCCCGGGAGCACGGCACCCATCTGTCTGGAGACCTGTGGGGCTGGGAACGCTGCCCTGCACCCCAGAACTCTCTGGGGCCCAGGCCGCACTCGGCATTCCCCAGGGCTGAGCCGATACTCATGGGAGCCAAAGGGGAGAGCAGTGCCCAGATTCAGGCACAGAGATGTGCCACCTCCTGCCACTGTGACCTCGGTAGGACAGGAGGAGGTGCTGCTGGCAGGCAGGACATCGGTGGAGCTGATGGCAGCAGCAGGGTCAAGGACAAGGGCTGGGGCAGTGGAGGGAGCCAGGACCCCTAGGTTGTTTTGGGGTATCAGCCATGAAGGGGATGCAACTGGAAGAGGACAGAGGCCAGGCTATGCACAGCCACCCCTTCCACAGGACCGTGGGCTCACCTGTATGGGTGTGCTCTGGTCATTCTCCTGCGTCGCGACCCACACAGCATTATGCCCATAGCAGGTCCGGGCTGTGCCTTGGGAACACAAGGGCCAGCCCAACCCACAGGGAATGTGGAAGGGAAAAGGGTAACCCCTGGGGTGAGCCAGTGCCTGCGGCTGTGTCCAGGCTGTCCATGAGGGAGATAACACTCCCTGCCACGGCTGGTCCCAGTCCATGGTGACAGCCAGGCAGCCTGGAGCAGGACATGCTGCTCACATGGAAACTTCCCAAGTAGGCAGTCCCATTAGTCTGGAACCCTGCAAAGCAGAGGATCCTGTTCCCTGCCCCTGGCTGATTCCCTACCCCAGGGATGCCTGAGCCTCCAAATCTCTGCTGGCCTAAGGCATCCAGGATGTCACCTCTGCTATCTCCCATGCAGGCATCACAGATGGGAGCAGCCTCAGGCCACGACCGTGGGGCAGTGCAGCCCCACTGCAAAGCCCATCCGCGCAGTCCCACTGTGTGCATGAAGCCACCCGTGCTCACAGGCTTGTCCAAGCTGCCTGTGCCAGTGGTAGGGGGGTCCCCGGGCCCCCTCCCCGGGCTCTGCCAGCGGTGGCGGGGACGGCTTAGAAGGTTCCTCCCGTGCCAGCACATTCCTTGGCAGGTGATGCCGCAGGAGGGACGCGGGAGTTGCCATCCCCGCGCCGGATAATCCGACGCGATGAGCCGAGACGAGGAGCGCGCAGCAGGGCCGCGGGGCCGGGGCTCCGTGCTCCGAGACGGACCCTACGGGCGCCCCGGAGCCGTCGTGCGGACGCGGCACCGCCGGGGACCGAGCCGCTGTCCCGGCTGCAGC
>JAOEHX010040729.1:0-12011 GCA_025448015.1 Bolborhynchus lineola
CTCAATTTCCCATCATGGATGGAGGCAAACAGGACTTCAGGACTTAAAATCTCCTGCAGATAAAGACAGCAGAAGCTGTCACCAGCTTATGTCCCAGGGCTGTGTGCATGCTGATGGTCCCTCCATATCTCCATGTGCCTCAGAGGAAAGTTGTGGCTCACAGGGAAGTTCTGCAGCCATGCAGGATGGCTACAAACCCTAAAGCAGGCAGGTTAATTTACTACCTTGACTCTTGCAGTACTACCTACTCCCTGGTGCTACAGCAAAGGCAGGACTAACTTCCCCAACAGTGGCTACAACTGGGGGGAAAAAGCACAAAACGGGTGCTTGGTGCTGCCATGGTAACTCTGAGGCTGGACTTGCTGAGAAAGAACAGGTTACAATAAATTCGATGTACTCTAAGTATTAATTTTTAAGAAAATGCTTCTCCTTTATTGTTATTATTATAACTAAGAGAAAGGTTTCATCCTTTGTGTGCAGAGGGGACATGAATGAACTCACATCTCGTGGTGGGGCACTTTTAGATTACCACTACAGTTAATTCAGGTGCACAGACCCACAAAGGTGCTCTGCCAGGGGCTGATTTTTCACATGCGCCTAATGAAGGGAAAGAAGTGCTGGCTCAAAACCTCAACATTTTTCTTTGATCCCATCACCCTTTGTTCTTCTGTTTCCCACAAGCTGCCTTTTCTGTGCCCTCTGCATGTGGCCATCCAGCCAGGTCTTTATCCATGGAGCGGTCCACCTATCAAACTGATGTCTCCCCAACTTAGAGATAAGGATGTTGTGTGTGACAGTGTCAAACACTTTCCACAAATAAGTATAGGTAGATGACATCAACTGCTCTACCCCTGTCTATCAGCTCCATAGCCGCATCATGAAAGGCCTCCAAATTTGTCAGGCAGGCTTTCCCTTAGTGAAGCCATGCTGGCTGTCACCAAGCACCTTGTTGTTTTTCATGTGCCTCAGCATACCTTCTGGGAGAATCGGCTCCAAGATTTTGCCAGGCACAGAGGTGATGCTGACTGCTCTGTAGTTCCCCAGCTCATCCATTTTCCCCTTCTTCAAAATGGGGTTATATTTCCCTTTTCCAGTCATGTCTTTTGCTGTCTCCTCCTGGTTTCTGCTTCCCCACCCTCAGCCCTTCCCCTCTTGGCTCCTGGAGAAGCTTGCTGGCTTCTCTTCAGGAGGCCCTCACTGCAACTGAAGTCCCAGCAGCGTGTTCAAGAATCCACATCTTCCTTTCTTCCCTCCGGTTGCAACAGCCACTCCCGGGACACAAACTTGCTCTCCCTGGCCCATCCCGTGGCTTTTCTGGGACTTGCAGCCCTGTGAGGTCACCGGTTTCCCAGACTCTTTTTGGGCTGTGTCTTCCACAGCCACGGCATTTCCTCTATTTGCCCCTCACCACGTGTAAGCCCACTCCATGCTCCTGGCCCAATGACTGCTGCGGACCCAGCAGCTCTTTGCTCTAACTGCTGCTTCACTTCCCTCTTTGGCCAGGGAGAAATGACACACGGTCATGGCAGCTCTCATATCACCACCTTCTCCTTCTCCTTCTCCTTCTCCTTCCTCTCTCACATCAGGCTTTTTCATATGGGGCATCAAGCAAATCCAAACCCAATCCTGCCTTGGCCCGCAGCTGAACCCAAATATGTTCAGGTTTCCCTCTCAAAGCACAAATGCCCTTGTGGTCTCCACAACAGGCAGCTACTTGACACTGCATCCTAAATGTCACAGGCAGACTGCAGTGTGCCCTAAGGGATGCCCTTCTCATCTCTCCTCCGCTTTTCCTCTTCTTTCTATTCTTACCAATAATTATAGCTGGGGTGAGACAAGGGCTTCATTGTCTCAAGGATAACAGGAGGAAAATGCTTCAAAAACTTACCCGAGTTAACTAGGCAAAACAGATGAGACTTTTCCTTGCAGCTTAACAGCAACAGCAGGAGCTTTTGACAATTTCATACCACCTTAAAAAGGTGGTCAATGATACTCTCTGGAAAATAGGGTCACATTTTAAAACCGAGGAGGGGAAAGAGATTTCACTTTAACAGGGAAGAACATGCTCAGCATCAACTCAGATCTACTTCCCTGAGTTATAGGCAGAGCAGTGTGAAACAGAGCGCACAATGCTGCAACTCCTTTGGCTTCACATGACAGCAGACTCCAGCATCTCACCATGGGTAGAAAACTGGGACTGTGGTCTTTCTGTAATCTTTTAACAGTGAAAGCAGTAAGGAAATCCTGTATGTGACTGGTGGAAATTGAACAGGTACTGAATTGCTATGACGTAGTGATTAAGTATTTTATTGCCTTTTTTTTTAAAAAAAAAAAAAAAACAAACAAAAAAAAAAAACTTTTTAATCTGCTTTGGTAAATGAGGATACTGCTTTAACCAACTTTTACAGATACTGTGACCAGTCAGTGTTTGTACTTGTATCTTACCATGCTGAAAATTATAAGGTACCATGCAGGAGAGGCTCAGAAGGAAGATTTGCACAGTGGGTTTTATTTCCTTTTTATACAACGAAAACTCAGCCTAAGGATGTTAAATAAATAATCAGAATCACACAGGGCATTGGGCAGGAAAAAGAAACTCAATACGGACCTTGCACATCTGACGCTAGAGCACAAGCAGCAAGTGACATCCAAGGGGTAACCTAGATTAGATCAGATACTAAAGGGTATCCTTAGTAAAAAGTACTTTTCCGAGAAACACATTTTTGTCAGCCCTTCCAGCTTTCTAAGCTTTCAAGCTGTCAAATATGAATTGCTGTTTTTGACAAAGCTATTGAATTCACTCAGACTGAATCTGCTGTCCCTTCTGGATTCGAGTTATTAACCATTATTTTTATCTACGATTCATTTGGCCACCAAATGTCTTAAATAAAGACATTTTCCACTTTTTTTCTTTTGCACTTTGAAGACAAGAAAATTGCTTGAGATGTAGAGAAGTGACCCTTCCTTGAGAACTGCGTGACTTTCAAGTATATCTTCAGCACAGAGTACTTCTCACATCAGCAAGTTATTTTACTGAGGCACACGATGTAGTGGTTTTATATACCATTTGTTTGCAGTCATGTAACAAAATACCTCTTCTTTGTTCCAGCCTGTTTCTAATTGAGTCACCAAGAAATAGAAGAATTTGGAGAATACACCCATCTTTTATCTGACACAATTGCAATGTCATATTTTTCATTTTGAGTGAGATGACTACAAGTGCTTCATTACCCAAAGAAAGGGAACAGTTATATGGGTGTGGAAGTTGAAATAAGTATAAATAAAGAGATAGAAATAAGTATAAATAAAGTTATTGTAACCATACCCAACTATAGTCTGTTTCACTTGACTTCAGTTGGCATGAATTGCCTTCAATAATGTAGACATTTTAAAAGTAGGATGAGAAAATTTACACAGGTACAAATCAGTCAGTATTCAGAAAATCTACCCTTGAAAAATCAAATTTCTGACTATTTAAAGCTGTGGCTTCCCTTGCTGTTATTCCAAATCATTTGGGTGCCATCCTGGAGGGATCTGGAAGAAGTAGGAGGAAAACTTGCACAGAAGAAAGAAAGATGTTGCTTTTGTGTCCAAGCTTGCCAGTATATGCCGGGGGGGGATCAAACAGGCAGAAATCAATGGAGTGATCCACAGTGCCTTTGAAGCTGCATTTACACGCTCTTTCTTCACGTTCTCTGTAACTGGTAGGATTGCATGCGGTAAAACGTTTGTGATGTCCAGTCTTTCCTTGTTCCAACACTTTCCCCAAAAAATGGCATGTGGGTCATGACATGATGCACTCTCTGAAGGTGGGTGTTTTAAAAACAAATCGCAGAATACAACTGTGCCCTGATTTATCTCTGTAATTAAAGATAAAAGTATGCATAAATGTGTATGCTAAATGTGACCATAAGGGTTAAGTTCCTTTTTACTTGTATACTTGAACATGTCCATGCACATGCCTTTTTTTCTACTTCAAAATAAATAGGTAGATGGATGGATGGATTGAGAGATAGATGGATAGATAGATAGATAGATAGATAGATAGATAGATAGATAAACTAGATTAGCAAAAGCCTTGAAACCCTGCAACCATAGCCCAGAAACAGTGGTTTGTGCCCAGAAACAGTTTACATTAACAAGCCCATCTCTGCTGAAGCTTTTGATGTTGCTGTTGCACTTGACAACCCTGATACTGAAGTGGCTCAGACACTGTCTCTGCTGGCCTTACTAACGCACAAAATGCCTCCTTGCACTTAGAGGAATTCCTCTTGCAAGCACATACTGTGCAAACATGTCAGTGTTTATTAAATCTGCGGATGAGATGGGGAGCGGCCTCTGTCTCCTCTGACGCCCAGGCAGACAGTATTCCACTCCCTGCAGGATCAGCTCTTAGCTGGTAAATAATGCTATTTTCTCATTCTTGGTCAAATAAATTCCCTTTCTCTCGCAATCATAGAATCATAGAATAGAATCACACACTCTTGGAACAATGCCAGCCTTATCCAAATGCGACTGTCCCTTCGGGGAATTTCCTTGAATATTTTCTTTAAGAGGGATGAAAGAAACTCAGAATTACGACACCCTGTATTCATATAAATACCACGGAATGGCTGTTTACAGTGAACTGCTTATTAATGCAGCAAAAAGCCCCACTGTGCAAATGATGTGAATTGGTTAGAATAACAGGTAGCTCTTAAAGGACCTGCAGCTAAAACCCAAACATAATATTACTTCCTGCTATGAGGTGTCTGGTGCTCAGCATCTTCTTGGATTAAATCATTATATTAACTGCTCAAGTTTCCTAAGGATTAAAAGACCTGGTTTGGACTTAAGAAGACAACATGGGAATGATTCGACAACCCAGGGGCAAGCCCAGTCAGTTCCAATAATCTCTTCAAGCAAGCTAAGTATTTAAGTTGGAAGTACAGACGTTTATTGTGGTAAGGAATTTGGTCTGGACTGGGATTTCACAGCTGGTTTTGGTCTCCTTGATCTTGGACCAAAAGCTAGCCCCCAGCGCCCCAGGCTTGTAGGCAACTAGGTGAGGCCACTTCTGAATCTTTGTCTTCACTGAAATACACTCCTCTCTGAGGAGTGGAAATGAAGCTTCCCATGGGGCTGGACATTGCTTACCCACATTCCTCCCTTTCCCCTCCCAGCTTTCTCATTTCCTCTCTTCATGGCCAGGCAAGGGCCTGAAGTTACTCATGGGCTGACTGGTGAGTGAGTTCTTGCCGCTCATTACAGATAAGAGACTGAAAGTGTTTTCCCTTTGTGGGGCTATGCTGGGTATGTGAAAGTTAATAACCACCTCAAACTTGTAGGATGCCATATCTGGGGGCCTCTGCCTCAATCAAACAGGACTTAAAGTGATCAGTGTATTAAAAAAAAAGTTCTTAAGCAGTTCACTGAGACAAGGCAGTAGCATTTGGTTTGGTTTCCTCTGCTTAGTACTGCTAGAAACAGCTTGTAGAAATCAGCTTTTCCATCTTACTGGCATACTTCTTTAATAGTACTTAAATTGATATGTTTTTCTGCAGCCCAAACCTCACATGGTTTAGTGTGAGGTGTCCCTGCCCATTGCAGGGGGGTTGGAACTTGATGATCTTAAGGTCCTTTCCAACCCTAACTATTCTATGATTCTATGCCCAAATATGGGATGTGACAACTGCATGGCATCAGGTGATTCGGAATAACCTTGTGTCAGAAGCAAAAGCAGAAAAACTTCGATTTGGTGGCTTGTCCTCTACTGTGTACTGTAGCGAACGCATCATGGTTTCGTGGTAGGTGTCTGCACCACAGCCTAGGGTGCACAGATGACAGGCTCATGGAGGTTTGAATCCATTCCTGTGAAGGAGCTAGAGGCTTTCGAGGGACCTCTTCTCTCTCAGATTCCACTCAGGATGATGACCAAAACAGGGACCAGCTCACTGCAGAACACCTGGGGAAGCGAAGCAGAGATCAAGAACCTGAAACACAGGGTTATTGGTTTCATCAGTGTTCCTGCTAGCCTGTTTGAGTAAGGCATCATAAAAATTAGTGCTATAAACCACAACGCCCTGCCATGGTTTCAGAACTTCCTCAAAGTAAGTGCCTGATGTTTGCTTCCCTCAGTCTGCCTTACATGCAGAACATGACTCCCACCCCTTCTGTTCTACCACGAGACCTAGTGAGACCTAGAGGTTCTACTCCTTGGCAAGGTGAATTATAATTACTGCAAGCACTGACTCTCCATTGCTTGGATTTGATCCATGTGTTGCTTTTCCAGCTCACTCTCCACACACTTCATAATAAAGGATGGGCAGTGCCCCCACTTTGCTGTTATACCTTCCCTTCTCCAGGGCAGTCATCCCCAGGGAAGCACCCACATGCTTCTTATTCAATAAGTAGGGAAGCTGTCAAAATGTGCAATGAAGGAACATGTTCCAGATGCATGAAATGACACTGGGCTTCCTGAAGACAGCAATGGACAACATTACAGCCCATCTGGTCTTCGCACCACTAACACTGCCATTTTACTCTGCCAGGCAAGGCTCTATCCAGCAAAGTCTGGGATGCAGAAGAGTTACTGACATTTTAAAGAGGGTAATTTGCTTCCTCAGCGGAACCTTTCCTGTGACCAAGTGTTCTCTGTTATTCAGTATTTTAAGGTGAAGACCAGAGCTCTTTGAGAAAACAATGCCATCCAGCCCAGCTGATTTGGGGGCAACCCAATAATAAGTGAAATGTTAAGAATTATGTTGAAGGTGTTAACGTAAATTGGGCTTTTCTATGCTTAAAGGCTACACCAGTAGCATCTTATAGCCCCAGTTCTTCCTGTTCAGACAAGATAGACAGAAGATGCTGTCTGTAACTGTCGCTAATTCCCCAGTATCATGCTCATGAGGAGATTTTCCCATCCAGAACTCCCTCTCTTCTGCCACCAGAGAAAGGTGGCATGAGCCCATAAAATTCCTCACTGTTACTCTGGATTCCATTGCTCTATAAATGGCAATTAAAATTCATGAACCTGACTGGTCAGAGACCAGGAGAACAAAACCTGGTATTTCTAAACCTGTTCTCTGCCGGGTTTCTCAGACATAGGGTAGAAACCTGGGTGATCCATGAGCTCTGTTGACTAGCTTCATATTATGAAGAGATCTGCTACTACCACCACAACTCAGTGATAGTAAAAAATAAAACAGTTTGGATACCTTGACAAAACGGCAGACAGACAAGTGACGAGATACTCTTTTTAATCCTGTGGTAATAAATTTACAAGACAAAGAAGCAGAAGCAGAAAGATAAACAGTAAGAAAGATTCACAGGCTGCATTGTTCACCTTGATAATGTTAAAAACCTCCAGATCAAAAAGCACAAAAGCAGAACATGAGTCTATTGGCACAACTTGCAAGGAAATTGGATATGTGCTCGTAGGTACTAATGGCTGCCAGGAGGCAGGTTCAGATCTTTCAGCTGTCATACTCCAGATTAAAACTGATGGATAGATCTAGCATCTGTTAAAAGGTGAAATGAATGGGTAAAAAGAAGTCCAAGCTTTGTTATACAGAGGTAGCTGGAAACAGGGGAAACGCTACTGGAATAAATCTGACCCCCCTGGCAGAGCCAACCCAAAATGCTGGGAGAGCTCTCAGCAAATGGCTACCAGTGCTTAATTTTAAGGGTTATTTGCAATAATGACAGAATGAAAAGGCAGAGAAGGTGAAAATATGCAGTGATCATGGCCTTCAGAGGGAGCAGAGAGAATGAGCTTCTTGAGGCACTGGGCTAGCTGGGCAGGCAGGACTGGAAACTGAGCAAGGAAACTGCTGCTGTATTTTCCTGCTGTGCACAGACTGTGAATAGAGAAGATCACACTATGGAAATATCCTCTTCACTCCCCCAGCACACCAGCAGAGCTCGGAATGTGTAGGTTGACACCTATGCTGAAAGGTGGAAATTGGATTTTCTTCCAAAACTCTAGCTGAGAGACTAAACTTCATTCCTCACACACTTCATTTCGAAGGTTTGAAAGCATCTAAGGGCAGACGTCTCCAAGTTGCTCTGCTTCATTTTGAACTGCTGCTGGTACTGCGGGTAGGACACCCTCCAGCTCTGTGCCAGCAACCTGCAGCTATACAATATATATACCAATATACCTCAGGCTCTTGTTAGGAAAAATGGGAACCAATACAAAGTCTTATCTGTGGTCTTAGTGCTGATGCGCAAAGAGTTTCTTTGTAGCTGTTTCAATAGGCAACAATAGGACAGCAATGAGGCTTTCCAAAGCAAAAAGGCACCATATTTCATTGCGTAGAACGTCAACTCACAGAGGGCAATATTACATAACATGGTCACATTTCAGCGTTCAGAATTAAGCAATGCTTTATAAAATGCAGGTTGTGTTTCAAAAGACATTCTTCAGAAGAGGCTGAAAAAGTTTACTCTGAGGGGGAATATGATGAGAATGAAAAGAATATTGGGGAAAACAGTTGCTGAATTTAGGTCAGTTCAGTAGACATACAAGTTCTAGCATTCCCATTGTAAGAAACGGACCTTTGTTCAGTTTACTGAGGTATTTGGAAGGAAATAAATAATTTTCTTGCTTGTTTGCCTCTGCACTTCTTATTTTTAAGTTCAGCACAACACAGAATTCTTTCAGCACTGGCACTGAGAACAAGAACCCAGGATTCACACATCTTAGCCACAGCAAGTACCAAGTCAAGGTTTCCCTGGGATATTGTTCTTCATGGTAGGTGCTCTGAATCAAGTCTGACTCTCTGCAAGACCTCTGACCTGTGAAACAAATTCCAGAAGTGATGAGGTGAAAGTTAATCTGGTGTTCTAAAGGAAAACCTGCAGTCCTTTACAGAAAGCCCTGCTAGAAGAATGATCTCACTTGCCTCATCCTTTAGTTCAGTTTCATCAAATAATAAAAAACCCACTCAGCGTTATCTTGAGAACGTTTTCTTTGTTTGAGCAGGATGCTGTAACTAGGACTCCATGAAGGCCATCCAGAAACCTGTTCCCAATATCCATTGTATGTAGAAGGAGCTCAGATATTCTGGAATTGGGTATGAGAACTGAAGGCAAGCTGATTGAAAGGAATGCTGTGTAGATATTTGCTGCGATGCTGCTTTAGTGATCTGTGTGCCAGTTTGAATCATTATTCTGTCTCTGTGTAACCACAGACAGCTCTTCTGTGAGATCCTGGTCAAGTCCAGGTGCTTTCCCAAAGTGTGGTGGGATGTGATTTAGGTCTGTGGATCATGCAGGGCATCTCTCACCATTACGATGACCTTAAATCAAAGTGATAGAAAAGCAAGGCTAGAAGATCCCTGGTTAGTCCTCATGCCATGTTGTGGCAAGGTCCAGTACAGTAGGACCTTGTACTGCCACAGGAACTACTCTACTGGACCTTGCCACAGCATGGCATGGACTAAATAGGGGTCTTCTAGACTTGCATTTAACCCAAACTGGGGAAAACACAGAACAGCCTCCGGAGGTGAACAACATGGACCTCCAGTGACACACTTGCTGCCAGCACTCACATGAGAGGAAGTCTCTGGGCTCAGTATTTCCTAAGTGTAACTTATGTGCAAACATAAGTGTTACTTAAGTGTAAACACATCCTTCCCTATGCCCACACACCTGCATGTTCACTCTCTTGTAGAGAAGCCTTTTAGAAAAATGAACATGCTAATAAAATGACAGCTTGTTGGACAGCAAAGACAGATTAATGCTGATTGCAGAATAATTACATTGGCAAATTGCTTGTTTAATGTTAGCATCAGTAAACCTGTATCAATACAGGAAAAAAAAAAAATGAAAAAAATGGGGGAGAAAAACAGGACCTAAAAATAAGTTTTGAAAATGTAAATAAAGCAATAATTCTGTGATTTATGGTAATTACAGAATGGTGGGGAAAGAAGGACAGCTTCAAACTCTCCCTGGGGCTCTCTTGCATGAGAGTTGCTCTTTGACTTCAGTCTCTTACTAAAGTCACCAAGTAGCACTTGCAGAATGTGGAACTAAATGCATAATTACAAACCCCATGAAGCAAAAGAAACCGCCAGTTTTAACCTCCCTGGCACAGAGACTCTTACTTCAAGGACAGTAACAATTAGCACATCTCTTATTTTTTAATTGAAGTTACAATAACAGTTCAGAGTATAGATTCCTTACATCACTGCATGTGCAATGGGAGACCAGCACAAATACTCCATTGAGGTGGTAAATCCACACTGAGTTTTCCCAGCCACCTCTGTATCTTGAAAGCATAACTTGAAGGTAACTGTGACCTGCACAACTCTCCATACAGACTTTTATTGGCTCCCAGAGAAAACGGCAATGCTGCTGGAACTGGGCTGATTCAAAGGAAGAGCATGGTAAAGCACTGTACTGTTTATGCAGTGAGGTTTTATAAATGTCATTCCTAGAAAATCTGTAAAACGTTCAGGGTATAAACAATTTTTCCTTCCAAAGTACTTTGAAGTGCAATGCCACATTTTAACAATGAGGTAAATTAAAGTTAGCTTGTTCAAATGACTGAGTTTATTTTCTTAGGGATGAGGTGGAACATTTTAAGTAATTCAACTCAAGTAAGGGCAAGAAACTTAGTTGTAGGTCTTCACAGCTTTCAGATTAACTTCCTCTCCCTTTTGCTCTGGTTCCTACAAGCATTCAACTCCATCACCAAAGTGGAAAGTTCATTTCTAAAACAACCTACTGGCTCAGCAGCTAATTGTAAGTTAAAAACAAGGTGTGGTAGCTGAGTTCAGTTCAAAACCATAAAGGTACTTAATTTTCCTGAGCACTAGTATTTACTTGCAGGTCCCACACCGTGAATTTTCTTTAATATTGAAAAAAATCATCTGTATGGCCCTTATTTTCTGAAGTGTCAAAGGAAAACATTTATGTTTCTATAATGAGAGCATGGGAATTTAATGCTGTGATGGCAGACTAAGTTGTATTACTTTAGCTCCTGTACAGTTGAGTGATTTTACTATTATAGTTTCACATAATAATGCTTTTTATCTGTAATACATAGGGGATAGAGAGACTGACAGAGCTGTAATCTTTCTTTCAGAAGCATGGTGTTAAATAAACAGGGGCCAAGTGAAAATATAATTCCAAAAGGAAGATAAAGACGGCCCAATATAAGACATGCCACCATTTCTAGTGAAAGATGTTAGCTCTGAAAATGATGCCATATATTAAGAAGAGATGTCACACGAAGTCGACTTCAAATTTATACTACAAGGCCTAGAATTTATTTGTTTGTGCCAAAAGGCTTCATACAATGGCAAGAGTTTTGCATAGCCCCTACTCTTGCTGCTGTTATTTGCTGTTTATGCAGCGCTGCGTGTGCTGAGCATTGGGAACGTTTATGAAGACTAAAGCCCTGCCCCAAAACCCTCACTATTTGCTAGACCACAGAATGAACAAACATGTTCTCCTGGTTTTACAGCTGCCTGCGTGTACATGCAAAGCTCCTCCATGCGTATTGAGGCAAACAAAGCCTGGAACAGCTTCAGCATAGATGCTAGCTTCTAGTGGAGCTGCCAACCACTCATCAGAACACGTTGAAATTACTGCCTTCTTCCTGTTCTCTCCCAAAACTCCTGAGCTGTCTTTCCATGACCTTTAAAGCCTGTATGATCATCAGTGAATGAAAGGCAAATATGCTGGTGCTCCTGAACTGTGCCCTAACCCATCACTGCTACCGTGAAATGCCATGAAAATTTTAACTCTGCAGTAAGATTTTATATTGCTGTAAGTTACCACCAGGTTTAATGTGCTCATAGTTATTACTTTACATCACACTACCCAGTCACTTCAAATCATAGAATCATCACAGAATCACAGAATGGTTTGGGTTGAAGGGACCTTAAAGCTCAACCAGTTCCAACCCCCTTCCATGGGCAGGGACACCTGCCACTAGATGAGATTGCTCCAAGCACCGTCCAACCTGGCCTTGAACACTGCCAGGGATGGGGCAGCCACAGCTTCTCTGGGCACCCTGTGCC
>JAOEHX010040730.1:0-11497 GCA_025448015.1 Bolborhynchus lineola
ACTGCGCACAATACTCCAAGTGAGGTCTCAGGAGAGCAGAGTAGAGGGGCAGGATCACCTCCCTCGACCTGCTGGTCTGCAAGGAGTGCAATAACACAAGCCTCCGGATGGGTGTTGTATCAGCAGCCTCCCCCAGGTCATCCTGCCTCACTCAAAATCTGATTTTCATTTAACCCAGAACTAAATGCACAATGATCCTCAGTTAAGTTTTATTACTTACTCTCATTAATTTTGCTGGATAAAGCAGTCAGGGCAAACTTCCTCCCCATTCATACCCAGTGGCTAGGCTTTGTTGCGCTGTTGCCTGATTTCTGTCTATCCCTGAATTTACAACCAGGATAAAGCTCCCAAGTGAGGTTTCCTTAATTTCACTTCCTCCTTGTATATCTTCACAATTAAATTAACATTTCAAAAACTGTCCAAAAGGTGGTTTTAAATCAAAGCTTTTGGCAGCCTCTCTCCTCACTTTCTAATGGTGATAACAATTCAAATGCTTTTAAACAAATCGGTGGTAATATTTTGTATTTTAAAAGGCTAAAGTCTATCCCTCAGGAATCCAGGAGAGAAGGAATAATTAGCTGCTATTATTTTATGCCAGCCATACTCAAAATGTGGAGTCATCCTCCTACTTAAAAGCAGCCATTTTCTTCATGTAAATACAATAAGATACCACAGAGAACTTGTTTCTCACTTTGTCCGTGAAATGATGCTATTTAACAGCACCACACTAGGTACAGTGATGTGGGAGTGTTAACTATCATCAACAAGATCCAACACTCGCAAATTGGGGCCACAAAAGGAGACAAACAATATTTATCTTCTAGCTTTTGAACCACATTTTTTGAAAGCAAAGCTATAAACCTTTTTTTATTAACAGGAACTGAGATCCTTGCAAAATTGCCTGATTATAGGGATTTTTAGCTTTTATCTTTTTTAAGTACCATATTATCATATTTGTTTCATAAGAACTGGCAAAGCTTGACACTGAAAACCAAAATAAGAACTTACACATAAAACTCACAGTTTGTCTAAGCTCTGAACCTTAAGCTCTTTTGAGGGACTGACTCAATCCAAACTGAGAAAAACATGAGCCTTTAGTTCTCCACCTATCTTCCTTGGTTATTTAGATGTAGAACAGACATGAGACAGGGCACAACATTTCCTTCCAGAAGTTCAGCTGCCAGAAGTGAGCAATATTAGCCACCTCCGACCCAAGGTGCTCTCTGATAGGAAAACCCAGACAGATGAGACACCAGGGTCTCGCTGTTAACATGGAAGATTGCACTTTGTGAGGTTGCCCTGAGGCTGCCCTGCATTGGGAAACAGTCCCAGGCTGCGCTAATGACCTGGATAGTGGATGGTGGAAGAGAATAAACCTACTAAAATACTCAAGCAGAGAAGTGGAAGGAAACATCCTGTAGACTGATGGAGGTCAGTGTCAGAAGTTGGAATGATTTGGAGGGATGAAATCTCTCACAGATTTCACACAGCAATGTGGTAAATGCTGTGCTAACAGACATAGAGCCTTGCGAACACCAGGTTTGTCTGTAGGCTTTTTTTTTTTTGTCTGGTCAGGTTGTTAGTTTCATAAAAGGCGATATTTTTCTGTTGTCTGGTTGGTTTTAGCCCAATTAATTGGACATTTTAAATCACCTTTGTATTAACATCAGCTACTTAATGTATATATGTGAGAGGCATAGGAATAATCAGCTCAGCTATGATTAGAAAAATAACCATTAAGCAAAAAAGCATTTGGAATACTGTACAGCATGAACTCAAATATGAAGCACAATATGGTTGAAAAACAGATACTTATCATAGTACCGTGCATAAAACATCCAGGGTGAAGCAGCCTTCCTGCTCTCATCCAGGTGTGCTGCACCTACCATGGATGCTGCTATCCCAGAAGAGGTAGGAGGCAGCTGGTAAAAACAGGGAAGCTCAGCAAGAGGGATCGGAGCCTAGGAAGCACCATCTGTGAGAAAAACTAAATCAATCTTCATAACAAACATTCATCTTGAAAAAAGAGCTGCTGTAATGGAGCAGTTTTGTTTTCTGTGCCATAATGGAAAAAGAAATGTTAGACTTAAATTGCAGAGGGAATGATTCAATATCCATTAGGAGAAAAAAAAAAAAAAATCCTTTGCAATACAGCAAAGAGAAAAAAGCACTGTCCAGAGGGAATGAGGAATACTGCTAGGGATGTTTAAGGACACATTTGGCAGGTATAGTGGCTCCAAATTTAATGGGTAACTTTCTAATTCACTTCCATCTCATTGGCTCCAACACATGCACAGCACATTTACAGCTTCACCAGAGCCTTTGGAGAGGCCAAGAATTTAGCTTACATATGCTGTCCTCCTGCAGTGGAAAGGTTTGGAAACAATATGCCTAAACATAAGCATCTAGTGACATTTTATCTGTCAAAAAGTATCCAAAGACATCGCATAGGGATGGCAAGTTGGATGCATGACCTACACAAGGTCTGTGACCCTCTGGAGCAGCAGCTAGTGGCTAAAGAGAAACAAAAGTCAGACAAAAGGCCAGCCTGGGACCTCGGAAGGTTAACAGAAAATTGCCCTGCAACATTTATTTATAGGTCTCCATGACAAACTTCATCTTAAATCCAAGATCTCGGAAAAAAACCCTACTTTGTAAAAATTTGGCTTTTCCAGAGTCTCCTGTCCAACACAAACAAATCTAGCAGGATGCTGACTGTTCACAGGAAAGCTTTAAAATCTCATTATCTGCTTCCCATGAAGAACAGTAATTAAATAAGAATGCATGCTTACACAGTGACACTACAGAAGTTCAGCATTGGTAGCAGTTTAACTAAATCACAGACATCCAACGACCTTCCAAGCAGTACTGACTCAAGTTCATCCCTACATATGTTTTACAGCTGCCTTGCAAAAACCTGAGAACCACAGGCAGCAGATGGTACCACCTGGAGATGTACTAAATGTAATTTGAAAAGATTTTAGTCCTTCTCTATTCTCCCAGTCTTACTGGTACCATGTCATATCCTTCTGATTTAATTATAATCCATTATAGAAAGGGTTTGGGTGGCTTTTTTAGCCTTGAAAAAAGCAAAAAAAAATAAAATTATATACTTCGGAATAACATTCTCGTGCTCATAATAGCCAGTTAATGTTTTTCATTGTAGGCATCTATTTCCTTTGCATTTAGAAGCTTCCAGATTAGGCTGAGTACCTGCTTCATCTCCAAGAGGAGCTAACCCAGTTCTGCAAAAATCCCAGCGAAAAAAAAATGGCTTCCTCATGTATTATGCAGTGGTCAAATCTGAGAGTGTCTTTAAAACAATTTTCAGTGAGTTTCAGTAAGAAGACTTGTGCAAATGATTAAAAATTATGTATGTTTCTCATGATCGGAATAAAAAATGGATCTGAGTATAAATTTTGGGACAGCAAAATCTTCTTTTTAATGGGAAACCGTATGTTATTTTTTTTAAAAAAAGTCTGTTTTTCCTTTTTGTTTCAAATTTAAAAAAAGCTACATACCCCTGTTTAGAAATGTGACTGTACTATGCTTCAGAATCAAAGCACATTTTGAATTGAGGGGGTGGAATGTGCAAGCACAGAAAAGGCTGTTTTACATTGCTATTGAGACCTATCAGGCCAACAAACTGGGAAGCAATCTCATATCCTTCAGTATGGTAAACAGACAGCCCCAGAGGGCTTGGACTGTCTTCCCTGGATGTGGTCTGCCACTGACAAGTTGTCTTTTTCCAAGGAGAGCATGCCTGAAGCCAGATTCAGACAGAACAGTGGCAGGGACAGTGCTTGCTTACACCAAGAAAGAAATGGAAAAAGAAATGATTTTCCATTTCCAAGAAATGGAAAAATTAAAGGCAAACCAGATTGGTTATACAGCATCTAGCAAGAAAATTAATGCAGAACATCATAGGAAAAAAATAGAAATACATTCTCACATCCATAGATTCCTTGCTCCATCACCTATCCTGAAGGTGTTTCTGGTACCACAGCTCCATTGACAGCCACTGACTCACTGATATCATTGAGGAAACTCTGTGAGAAAAGTAATTTATAAGAATGGCCACATAAGAAATTCTCTTGTGCATTTCTTTTTGCTTGTAAAAAGACTGCTTAATCAATATATTTATAGAAAAAGCAGATGAACTTTGTTTGCAATGACATCCAAAGCTATTGAAACCAAGACAAGAGCAGGAATTTATCCTTCCATTGCATTTTTAGCAGCACAAGCAATGGAAATCAATTAAAATTTAAAATGTGGGTAAAATGCATTCATATGTAAAAACACTAAGAAGCAAAAAATTAAACTCCTTTTATTTTTGTTGACAGCTCATATTGTTTTCTGAATTGCTGCTTAGTAAATAATTCAATATTTGGCTTTCAAACACTGCAGGCAATTTTTTCCCCTTAAACTGAAATTTAAAATCAGAATACAGAGGTTCTGTATCCCGTCACTTTTATTTAAAATACAAACCCACTCCTGCAATAGAGTTTCTTCTCCATATGAGAACTGGAAGAGATTTATTTTATAAATTTTAAAATTTTAATCAAAGAACATGCTCAAAAAGAAACATACCTTCTCCCAGTACTTATTTATCTAAGCTAGTCTTAAAAGATAATAAATAGTCTAAACCACATTTTTTAGACATGCAGCTGAACATATGCACATACATATATGTCAGCTAGAGGATAATTAAGCAACAGCTAGTTGACAATTTTCCCAAATTGCAGTTGCTTCTGGAAGCTTACAGAAATTCCTATTCAGATAAACATGTATCTTAAAATTTAACTAGGATAGAAAGTATTAGCCTGACATATAACCTAGATTATCAACAATGCTGTCCCCACTGTTATATTCACTTTCAAATATAACAGCTCTCACAGGTTCCCACTGGATCTTAAGGCAAATGAAGCACTAAATTGTTTAGTTAAGAGCAAACCAGCAAAACCATCCAAGAGCATGTGAAAGACATGCCATTCCACTAGATGTTTTGTACGTAAAGCATTTGCTTTGAATAGCAGCCCAGGTGGTACAGCAGCTACTCTCTTGCCCTGCTTTTCCGCCGTTCCTTCCTCCCTGAGACTGTGAGGCACTGACGAAATTTCCTTGTACATATATAAACTATCTATATCAAAGCAGTGCAGGCTAGTCATTTACACTATAAACCAACAAGCTTAAGATCATATTTCTGAACACAACTAGGCAGTATTTTTTAGGCAAGCTCATTCTGAGTTATTGAGGAAAGCTAGCCCTGTAGGGGCAGTGGGAGGGAGGCCTCCTCCTAGCAGACAAGGCATGAAAAGAAGCCTTGGTCCGTAGCCCACGAGAGCGCAAATGCCCAGTTGGGCCTACATGAAGGCTTAAATGGAAATTTGGAATGAAAAATCAGATCAGAATAAGAAAGCTTAGGAAAAGCAGCCATTTCATTAGCCTATTCAGTGCCTGAGCATGTACAGGCTGTGCGCCCAGAAGGAGGTTGAGCAAGAAAAAAACCCCAACCCTGGTGAATGTACTGTTATGTACAGGACTGACAGTGGATGTAGCAAGTTAGAATAACATCCTCCTTAGTGTCCTAGAGGGTGCTGCGCTTCCTGCTATTTGCCAGCCTCAGAAGGAATATTTCTAACATGAAACATTACCTGTCATTTCTCACAGCTCTGCTTATTTAGAGACACTACTAGGCATGCACACTTCTACCACACTATGTAATTCCAGAGGCAAAGATACAGTATCTTAATGGTCTCTCCCTTGCCTCCTGGTGTGGATAAAACTAGGTGGTCAGAAGACAGGACAACCTTAATGGTATCTTCCGTAAAATGGAAAGAGGCTGTCAGGAAAGCAAATGCCCTATTAATTTCAGACACACATCCCCCTCAACTCCAGTGCCCTTAATCCAGGCTTTACACATTACTCATACTGATTCCCACCTTTCACTGTTGCCCAAACCCTGCCAAAGTGAAAAGACACCCTACCCAAAAGGCAGAGAAGCAAAACCTAGAAGTGGTACACAGCATACCACTTCATAACATAGTGTTTAATTAGCAGTGATCTTTGAGAGATAGCATTTGCACTGCTCATTACAAGCCTCTCATTAAAAACAGGCAAGCCTCCCTGTACCTGTATTTCAGAATTTGAAACATCTGACCTTATTTGGAGTATATTTTTCATTAGCACAAACTCCTTCTTGAAAGCAAATACCACCTAGAATGTCACAAGGAAATACCTTCTTGGGCACAGTGCCTGAAATCACTGCTAGTCATAGCACTACTTCTTAAACCCATCTGTGCTGTTCTGTGAAAGCACTGCCACCTTGAATTTTATTTCCACAATTGGTAGATGGGGTGGGAGAAACTGCTCTCAGTTTCTCTTGCTGCTTCCTAAATATTTTCCAGGAAAAAAAAAGAGAAAGTCTCAGGCTTGGTACATCAGCACAAACAGACATTCAATATCTCTTTCAGTGACTGTGAGATATCTCTTTGACATCAAGAGGAGCTTTCCTGAAATCCTTTGAAGGGATTGGACGTCCCTCTAAACTGCAAAATATCAGCACCAGTTTCTCTCTGGCCTTTGGCAAGTGTCTTCAGTGGTTTAAGGCTAAAAGTCATGTTTTAGAAACTGGAACATGAGGCTATTATGTTCCCCTGGGACAGTACTTGCTAGACTATGTGAGACTAAGCATGGGATGCTGGGAGACATTGTAAATCTGCACAAGGGCTTCTGGTGACTTAGCAAAATGCCAGGGAATACATGCGAGTGTGTCCAGGCTTAGGAAACATTGTGAAATCTTTTCAAGGTGACACAAGTCATGCATGGAAGATTGTTGCATCTCATAAACACTCCAGGGGAGTGAATCAATGCAGCAAACAAAGGCTCCCACCCTTCAATTATCCCAAAAGGACAGCCAGTGATTTATTGAAATCTATTCAAGAGTTTATTATAGAAGATACTCCAAAATTATGAGGATGGGATAGCAAAATAAAAATCCTAAAACACATGTCAGCAGGAATTACAGTACTCAAAGTGCAGAAAAAGGACATAAAACTTGCAGAAGCAAGAGAAGAAGAGGTGAGGAATGATGCAGAAGGAAATGGGTTTAAATAGTGGGAAGACACTCTAAGTTATTTCTGCTTCAAATACCTTTTCAAACTTAGAGACATCAGTGCTTTTCTATCCATATTTCTGAAGAAATCTTATGGAGCCCACACAGTGGAAAGCTCCTTTGTACCCTGTTGCAGGTCCCAGGTGTGAGTTCCCTGGAAGGTGCACCAATCCTGCTCTGGCCAGCCCCACAACACATCCAGCCAGCAGCAGAGCTCCTGCCCCAGCACTGTATAGGCAGGTCACAGCAGCAGAGACTCTTATGGATGCTACTGCTCTCAAAAGACTTTTTCAGGGAGTATGGAAAAAAGTACAGGTTTTTCTGTGGCTAAGTCTGCAGCACCTACAGCCAGTTACACTCTGTAGAGATCTAGTATCTTCTCTTAAATGCAGAACCCTTAGTAATTCCTGTTATTGTGCCAGAAACCAAAGTCTTTAAAAATGAAGGAACCACCATAGAAAATAATAATAAAGCAAAACATGAAGCAAGCTTTCCTGGGACAAATCATGGAAACAGTCTCCCAAGATCCCAGAAGCATCCTTTGGCATTAAGTAGCGAAATCTGTCAAAACACAAAGTGTAGACAGCAGTGGAGCCAGAGGGGAAGGGGGGTGGCAGTGCCATGATGCACAGCTGACTCCTGTTACCTCCTACTAGCAGAAGACAAACCTGAAAAGGCCCAGCTTGTCCTTCACAACTCAATCACAGAAATGCAATGCACTGTGCTGCAGCCATTGACATGCTCCCTGCATGCAGGCTGCCTCTGAAGCACGCAGCAAGAGGGACGGTTGATGCCACAGATCTGAATGTTGCTTGCCATTTTCATAGGTTCAGGAGCGAACACACAGACAAACTCAAATACCCCACAATAGGATCCTCTTCAATTACAAAGAAAGAGACCATTACAGGACGATGTCAATATGGAACATCTATATGAGTCACACAAATGTCATTTTAATTAGGGAAATAAAACAACCCATTAAAGATTAGCAATGCAATGTTCATGTGATATAACGAGACAAAAAGCAGCAACGGAACGCACAACAAAGTTAGGTCCTCAGAGATAAACACAGAAAGGACACCCCACATTTTCAGTTTACCGTGATAAATCTAGGCACTATAAAAGAGCTGACGCACAGAATTATTTGCAGTGTCAGTAAAGTCTTGCAATATCTATTTAAGGCATTAATTAGTAATTAAGAGAGAGCAGATGCTTAGTTGTTGCATGTCAGTGTAGCTTTAGTAGAAAGTCAACAGAACTATGTCAGATTATAGCAGCTGGTGACAGCATCTGAAAAAAACATGGAGGTCCTAATTTGCGGTGTGGTTATTTGAGAACAATTCTGTAAAAGAAGTTGGAAGAAACAGGACTGCATTTTACTATTTGGTTTAAACTAGAGAGGTTTTAAATGGGAATGTAAAACCAAAAAGCTGAGAAAACAAACTTTTGGCAATGACATTTGACTTGTACAGCAACAACTGCAAAGGAACTGCATTCCTTGTCCCGCAAAAAAAGCATTAAGAATGATTAAGCTTTAAAACACATAACTGTACACACAAGAACACACATAATCATCCAAGAGCTCAGAACTATGTCAGGTTCACAAATGTGTAATTCAAATAAATACATTTAAAAGGTTCACCTGATATCACATCAGGGAATGTTCAATGTGAGATTAAAACATTTCTAAAAAGGAAAGGATTCCCCTTTGCTACCCAGTTGCAATGTTTCATTTTCTCAGAGCAATGGAGGTGAGGGGGGCAATGATGGAGCACTCACAAGGGCACCTACCCTGTCAGCAGACTTAGCAGTTAAAAGCAAATCTCAGCTCAGAGACTGGATTTTGCATCTAAGAATACTACTTGCATGAAATCCTTCCTGCTTTTTACTGGTAAGGGCACTCGAAAAATTCAGTGTTGCAAACAGAACATTGCAGCCATGGCAACAAGCAATTCAACACTTAAACTTTTGAACAGACTAAACAGTATTTTCTTTCTGGTTTTATAATTTCATGGTCAATAATTCCCCATGAGCACTTTACTTGTCTAGCTGTTTGTTAATGTCTCAAAAACAATCTCCTGTTAAAGCTTCAACCCAGAAAACCTTCTCACTCCAAAAAAAAAATAAAAGCATGTGTGTACAGGGAGAGCACTTCAAAAATGAACCTTTTTTCTCCCATTTCGGCATAGAAAGATGGAGAAGGGCCCAAGTTCTGGCATGTTAAATCAAGCATTAGCCCTTTATTAGTACAGTATATTATTAAATGTTACAACAAGCAACCCAAAAGCATTAAAATTGAGATTTAAAACACTTAACAACTTAGGCCTTGTAACAATATCTCTGAGTAATGCCCAAACAGCACAGGAACTCCAGTGGGAAGTCTCCTTGACTCTTTCTGTTGACTACAAGGATTTTGTTTTAAAATATTTTTATACTATTATCAGCAAAAACCCATTTGAAAACTGAAATTGAAGGCTAAAAATGGGATAAAGCATTCTGTGTAGCAAATGAAATTTAACCCTATTAATTAGACAGCTTCATTTCACAGTCAGAGTCTAACATTACCCTAATAAATGTATGGGTTTTTTTGAGATGTCATGCATGAACGTAACTGAAATTGGGCTTTTTTAGCTTTTAAAGGCATTGAATTTAGTATCTGCAAAAGAAATCACAGTTTTCCCAAAGTCAAAAATTTGAGAGTTTTAGGACCTACTGACTGAAACATAAGGGCAATGGAAAACTGCTGACCTCTCCCAAGTAGACTAAATAGCATCCACATGGTTTTTAATGTTCAGCAAAGGTGTTAACCTTAATGAATTATCTTAGCTAGGTAGTTTGTTATCCAAAGCTTGCATTACTATTTCCTATCTCTTTACCATTTTTATACTCCTTTACCACATTGAAAACAATGAATGCAAAGGAGCCAGACAGTACAGACCCTTTGAGAACTTCAGGGATCATCCTGCTTTCCTTGCCATATCAGGTAATTTAATTGCAGTGTGACCCCACAACTGATGGATGCAGGCTTTGTTGACTGACCCTACAACTTGGGTGTGAATTCAACTTTGCTAGCAACACACGCTGAGAAGCTCCATAAATGACAGCGAAGGACAGAGCATGAAACAGACACAGAAATGTGTTTGTGCATTTAGGAGCAGGGACCTTCTCCAATCCTTGTTTATTTGGATTATTTTGACAAATAGTACTAATATCTATGGAGTTAATGTGCCACATGAGACAGTTATTCAGCATTATGGTGGGTTTTTTTAATGCCTTGCTGGTCAATTAGTTATTCTCTATTAATTTTTTTGTTTGCTTCAAAAGACTCTTTTTTAACTTTTCTCTATAACTCATAATGTGAAGAATGGGGGAAAATACACTCTCTTTTTCAACTTCTGAGAGCTTCTGGGCTGTCTTGTGACCTGCCCACCTGGACACCACACAATCTCAGCCTGGCCCTGCACTCCAGGGTTTACCAAGTGTTTTTCACAACCTAGATGGAGTTGGATGGAAATTTTTCTAAGTATGTCCTGAGACATACATGTGTTAGGGGGGAGGATACTGTGCAAGTGGAAGTATGAAGAAATCATGGAAGCAAAATCCACTTATAACTAAGAATTGCTAGTAAGAGGTGAATGGTGACCAGCCTACAGGAATGGTGACCAACCTATGGGAAAGTGTCTGGTGATCATGAGAGGTCATGCAACACTGATTATTAAGCCTTAAACAAACAGCAAATCAAAGAGGTGTGTGACAAGGTGGACCTGGTAAAACATGGGGATGTTGAAAGACTTGGGTTTTTTTTGGCAGGAAAAAGGAGAAACAACTTCCACTTTACACAAACAAGAAAAGCCAGGAAATATCCCATACTCACTTTTATCTTCCTGGTTTTCCTCTGCTGCTTTGCCCTCCTCTTCCTCCTCCTCCTCCTCCACCTCCTTCTGCTGTGCTTCTTCATGGTGATCGGTGGCATCAACTGAAAGGCTCTGGCAGCAGTGGTTGAAGCCGCTATCCCGAGGCAGAGTGAAACTTCTGGGCTTTCCCCCATTCCCATTCAGCACTTGCATCCGCTCACCCTCCACGAGGGGGAAGGGCCCGTAGTGGTCTTGCAAGTGGCACTTCTGGGTGGGCAAGGTGGACTGTCGCCGGTGCTCAGGAGAGACCACAGCCACCTCGGAGAACACAGAGTCCTCCAGTGGCAGCGTCTGCAGGTAGTGGAGTCCTGAGCTTGTCAGTGGTGTCTCTATGAGGTCTTGCCAGGAGCGCCGCTGGCTTGCTGTCTTGCGCACCGGTGAGTCAGTGGTGTTCCCCGCCGCCTCTGAGCGGAACTCCTCGTGCGATGACTGTGACTGGGAGGTCTCCGTGGATGAGAGCCGGCTGTGT
>JAOEHX010040730.1:22514-41943 GCA_025448015.1 Bolborhynchus lineola
GGCAAGCTTAAAACTCTACAAACAAATTAAAAGGTTTTGTTTTCTGAGGAGAGACTTTTAAAGTAAGCCTTAGTCATGCATGAACTTTTGAAGAAATGTTAACAGACAGCTATTTCTAAATGAAAGCAAGCATACGTAGCATTGGCATACTTTTCCAGTTAAATATTGTCGGTAAAGAACTGGCAGTACCCTGAAAGCCCTCTGCCAGGTAAACTGAATCCAGCACACACAGGAGAGATTAAACCATGATTATAGAACTTACTGACAGTTTTATGGGTTGAGTTATATCTTATTTTTCCTCTGTCTTAGAAGCAATTTTGCTCAGCAAGGATCTCCATGGACATTATCTAAGATGGAACAATTCCCAGGTTGCAGTAATAGATTTTTGTTTGTGTCCTCTGTCATAGGATATACCACCTCTGATAGGTGTATTCTATCCAGAGATTGTCACCTCTGGATAGGTAGATTCTTTGCTGGGTTGGAAACTGTCTGGATAGTCAATCCCAAAGAGTGGTGTTATATGGCATCACATCTAGTTGGCAACCAGTCACTAGTGGTGTCCCTCAGGCCTTGGTGTTAGGGCTAGTGTTGTTTAATATCTTCTTTGATGATCTGGATGAGGCAATTGAGTGCACCATCAGTAAATTTGTGGATGACACCAAGTTGTCTGGGAGTGTTGATCTGCTGGAGGATAGGAAGGCTCTGCAGAGAGATCTGGACAGGCTGGGCTGATGGATTGTGGTAAATGGTATGAGGTTAAAAAGCCAAAGTGCTGGGTCCTGCATTTGGGCCACAACAATCCCATGGAATGCTACAGGCTTAGGGAAGAGTAGCTGGAAAGCGGATCACAGAAAAAGGACCTGGGGGTGCTGACTGATGAAGCTGAACATGAGGCAGCTTGTATCCAGGCAGCCAAGAAGGCTGATGGTATCCTGGCCTGTATCAGAACTAGTGTGGCCAGCAGGACTAGGAAGTGATCATCCCCCTGTACTCGGCACTGGTGAGGCTGCACTTCAAATCCTGTGTTCAGTTCTGGGCCCCTGACTACAAGAAAGGCAGTGAGGTGCTGGAGTGGGTCCAGGAAAGAGCAACAAAGCTGGCAAAGGACCTGGAGAACAAGTCTTACGAAGAACGGCTGAGGGTATTGGGGTTGTTTAGTTTGGAGAAAAGAAGGCTCGGGGGGGACCTTATCGCTCTCTACAGCTACCTGGAAGGAAGCTGTAATGAGGTGGGGATGGGTCTCTTCTCCCAGGTAATAAGTGATAGGACAAGAGCCTCAAGTGATAGGACAGCCTCAAGCTGTGCCAGGGGATGTTTAAACTGGATATTAGGGGAAATTTTTTCACAGAGAAGGTGTTCAGGCATTGGAACAGGCTACCCAGGGAAGTGGTGGAATCACCATCCCTGGAAGGGTTCAAAAAATGTGTAGTGAGGCCTTCAGTGACATGGTTTAGTGGTGGACTTGGCAGTCCTGGGGTAATGGTTGGACTTGATCTTAAAAGGCTTTTCTATCCTACATGATTCTATGATTCTGTGATGTATTATTCTGAGCTGAATTAATTTCAGGTTATGTTGTACATAAAAATGAAATAAACTCACAATTATTTAAATAGACATGACATCCAAGGTTTTAGTTTACCATTTGAATGAATTAGAAGGAACTGTGTCTATTTTGTGCTGAAGTTTCAATAACTTTGCTGAAAAAATAGCACAAATGGCCTCAAACGGATTCAGTAAAACACAATACCCAAAGAACTAGGACTTAAGGCCTTGATTTTTTTGAGTTGCTGGAATTTTCTCCACTAAATTCAATACAACCAAATTTTCACTTCAACATGTGGATTAAATTCATGGCAATAGAGAGAATCTGCAAAATAAATTCCTTGTAATCTCTACCTCCTTTTCTCAGACTGGCAGAATTAAAATCAGTAAGTGCTTTAAATCTTTCTCCAACTTCTCATTCTCTCCAGGACCAGAAATAGAAGCATCCACAGACCAAGCATCACATATCTTTGGGAATATGTTAGGAAGCAGAGCTGGAGATATTGCACCTTTGTAGGTGCTGCACAAATAAAGGTAAAAATCTGGAATTTTGAAATCGTGTTTGGATGTTGTTTCACATACTGTATTCATTTCTTTTTAGAAAGTGGGAATCTTGTTTCAAAAAATCTTCAAACCTTTGTTAAAAAAAAAGTAATTTTTTCATTAATTGAATATTTATTATGTGCAGCCACTCAGAAAAAGCGTTACTCTGCAATTATTTTTTCAGCTATTAAACTTAACTTTTAGATTAGCGCATAATTTATTATCACTGCGTAATTACTAGCTTCAGGAAGTGTCACATTTAAGGAATGGTTCCTTGAACTTTGCTAGATTTCCTTACCTGTTCATGTCATCTAGATGTTCAGCAGCAAAATAAAAACTTTTGATCTTAGGATGGCAGGCTTTGAATGCACTGTAGAGGAAAAACATAGTTATAAAAATGTAATGGCACAACTCTTGTTTTTTAAACTGTAAGATACTGTGGTCACCAAGGAATGAGATGCATTCTAATTTCCTGAGGTGGCAGATGTACCCAAACAATGTATAAACATATAACTTTTAGAATTGCACCAGACTTCACCAAGTTCTCTTGAAATGCATATTTCTAAATAATCTTTTATCCATATGTGTGTAAATATTGTTCAACAATCACCTGTAGTGTACTATATCTAGATAAAGTTTACCAGTTAAGGACATAATTTCACGTATCAGGTAACTTTGCTGACGTACCTCTAGGTGTCAATTTTTTCTGAACAGAAAACTGACTGAACAATTTATTTGACACAATAGAAGAACTCTTAGTCCTGGTGATTACCCACATCCCAATGACCTTCAGATTACCTTTAGCTGTAATGACTACGTTTCAAATAGAAGAACACGATGCACTGATTGACTTCTGAAAAGCTGTTATAAATCAACACTGATTTCAATTTTGAGGTCATTCTAAAGCAACGGGCAATTACAGCTCATCTTTTCTTTCCACCAAAGTAATCAACATGACTGGCTGAGAGAATTACTTCATTTCATACATAATATGAAATAAATTACTAGAAAGCATTTTCTAACCGTGTTAGATAAAGACTTATGGTGAAGTACTTGAGGATCCAGAAAATGCATCTGAAAGTAATTAATAATTTACAGTCCTAAAGAATAATTTTTGAGAATAGCCTGAAGGTCTCTCTTAAAAGAAGAACAAAAAATGCATAACAGTCCCAAAGGAAATCAGGAAAACTGCAAACATGACACATGAAGAACATCATTACCCTTTTTCTGAGACACAGTGGATTAGAGAGAATAAGAATTATTTTACATATCTCTTTATATATATATAATCCATTGTGTCATCAGAAAAATGGTGACGATGTACTTCATGCGTATCATGCTTTCAGTTTTCAAGATATGTCTCTGTGTGTACATATATGTAAATATATGAAAACAGATTTTTCAGAAACCAAGGATATGAAATTGATGTCCAGAAAAGGTATTGCTAGTGAAGGCAACATGAAATTGAGACAAAAAGCTTTACAGCATGACAAAATGTTATGCAAGTGAAAGCATACAGGGACATCTGCTCAGTTTAGAAAGACATTATCAGGTTATTGAGACCCAAAACTTGACTTCTTCAAATTGTTACAGCATCTGTTGTCTGGATTCTCAAGAGTTCTTTCTTTATCTGTCCCCAAAGCAAGTGATTTTCATAGCCACATTTTATGTTCTACTATTCAACAGGTACAAAGTCGGGTAGAAAAACCCAATGTAAGCAGGGTGCAGTTCTGAGGAATGAGTTTCCTTTATGCTGCTGCCCTAACGAAACAGAGAAAATGAGACACTTTGGTAATGCAGCCCAAGGACACAGGACAATAAGTCCAAGTTGATGTATTTTTTTTTTTTTAATGAAGTTTTCATTTTCTGCCCTTGGAAACTATCATGAAGAGTACAGTTCATCCTGAAGAGATATGCAGATCAACTGATACAAGGTCAATGTCTTCTTTAGAACTGTATGTACTACAAACCATACTATTTTATTTTTGCAATTGTTTTTTTCTACAAATATCAGTGATTCAACAGTCTTAGTAAACTTAAACAACAGTAAAAGGCATTAAAAGGCAATATGAAAAGTTTTCAACACTAGTTACTCTAAAAATACCTCTGTGGGAGTATGGAGCTGTCACATTGCCACATATGCTTGACTTTGTGTCTAAACAAGAAATGACCAGATTATGCGATGGCACAAATCTGGAGAGAGGCAAACACTCAGCTAGTTGAGAAGTTATTTAAGACCTTTAGAAAATACAGCAAATAGCTGTCATTATCTTCTTTTTCATCTGCCTCAGGGCTAACAACACTGTGTCAGCAAACTCTGAGATGACACTGACTAATTTGGAGTTATATGAAAGATTGATGCCTGGTCATTAACTTGCAGACTTCTTTATTTGGATTATTTTTATTTTGATTTTATTATGCTTAAAGCTCTTTATTGAGCCTAAAGTTATCTCACATATACACAGAGACCTGCATCAAACACCTCCTCCCCCCCCCAAAAAAAAAAAACCCAGAAAAGAAAAGATAGGAAAATAAAGGGACAAAAGCAGCCAAGCAGCCTTTTTGCTCTTAATTCATTTTGCTCTAGTCAAGGGCTGTGATTTGTGATAAAGTAAAAAAACCTTCTGCAGGAAAGACAGCACACAGAAACCACACTGAATTTGCCTTTTTGTATGAACTTACGATGCAACCAAATGTCATTGCAATAAAGTCCATTACGTCACTGGGTCAAGAGAAAACCTTGTCCTTTGTTCCACTTTTTCTATTGTGTAATTGCATTATTTTCGAGCGTACTTACTATTTCTTGCGGCATTCACTGGCTCTGTCAATTTTAAATTCAGGTAGACTGATGAAACCTTCTGCTTTTTCATCCTGCAAAGGTAGTTCTAGATATTACTGTTGTTAAGGTGTTTGTTGGAAAAAAACCCAACCCACCACACTGAAAACTTAAAAATATTTCCACTTGCCTGCTTCTTACATAAGGAACACTAATGCATGCTCTGCTCTGGCAAACCACCTACCGAAGTCACTGGGACTTTTGCCAAAATAGTAAGAGAGATCCCTTGGTGTAAAATACAATTTTAAATACCCAGTTTCCTCAAACAATTTTCAGCTGATGCAGCATTTGAAAATACAGAAGATGACCAAATGTATTCAGGCAATTAGTTATTGTAATTAGTTAATTTGGGAGAAAGATGGATTAATTAGTAAGGAGAAATGCAGCCTTCTGTAAGAAATAGGGAAAAACATAATTTCAGTGTGGGTTGTTTACCATCTTTACATATCATATCTAAGCGGCACTGTACCTCTTCAGCTCCTTTCATCTGTCTCCAACACTTAAGGAAGAAGACATCTGACCTTCCTTCCCCCTCCTCTAAAGCGTTGCTCATAGTTCATTTTATCAGATATTCAGTCTCTCTTGACTTTTCACAATTTGAAAGCATTATTTATTTTAAGCCACTAGTACATCAATAACACAGACTCTCTTATTTAGCTGCTCATAACTTTGCATGAGAAATTAATACAGGATCATAAAAGCGAAGCTTAACATACGCAAATGTTATGTTAAGGAATTCCACAGAATTACACATTTTTCTCAGAATCTCCATAGTTATTTATGCAGCCCATATGACTATGTGCTTTCTTAAAAATAAATAGAAGACATAAATCAGCATGTAAACCTGGAAGTGTACCTGTGGAAGGTACAAGTTTGTAACAGGTTCTGAATTAGCAGGTATTTTAAAATCTTAAAATTTTAAAAGGACACTGTTTAGAATAATCTTGCCATTCTTATGTTTTTGCACAGTTGGCTAAGGAAATAGAATTTTGGCAAGATCACTGTTTACTTCACTGTCCATCTGCCACTGATGCTCCCCTCACCAGCTTGTGAATCTATTGGTGACTGCAGACACTTTGATGACAGAGATGAGGTCTCAAAAATAACCAAGTCTCAGGAACTCCCAGGGAAAATTGGGACAAGGGGGAGACAGAGGTGATCAGACCACTGCCCTCTCCATGGGAAATCAGGGCACAACTCAGTAGTTCCACATGCTCCTTGACCATGTTTGGTGACCACTCATTGTAGTTGTAGTTATAAATTACTGGCCTGACAAACACTTCGTAATAGACCTTGAGGAGGGAGGATGGAGAGAAGGGAGTTAGGGAGCTGGGATAAAGGCATAAACGGGATGAGTCTGTCAAAACATGCTTCAGTAACTATTCATGGAATAACTTGCTTTCTGTATACTCAGGGAAAAGTTGTGTTTCACAGTATTTTATAAAGGATATGCACAAATGCTTGCTGTGATTGAAAGAACAAGTCCAGGACTGTGTGCCTCTACCTGTTGGCAATGATTTTACCTCAGCATATTTACTAATGAACTAATAGAATTTAAAATTAATGTTTCCTAACTCACTTGCTAAAAGTTTTCTTGCTAAACCTGACATAAATGTGCATTAATGCAGAACATGTTGCACAACCAAAGCTGCACACAATTCAGTTGGGTTGCTTCAGCATATATGAGCACCAAAAGCTTATCAAAAGCTACAAAGAAGGAGAACTCAACTGAGAAAAAAACCACCTTCCTTAACTGCCAGAGGTTTTGGTGATTTCAATAGCATAGATAAACAAGGAACACCAGGCACTACATCATTAAAGTTTACACTCCCATGGCTAAGGTTGAATGACAGGATTAAACAGCTACCTATTCCCTTTCAAGGGTTTGAAGATAGATTTATTTTAAGCTGGTGAGAGCAGGACACAGGAAAATGTGTTATTTTTCCTTGTAGTACATCACGAATTTGAAGGACCATGAATCTCCAGACCTTAATGGTAATTTAGTCAGTCGGTTAATATTTATTTCAGTATGATTATTTGAGAGAATAAAATTGTTCACATACATAAGCACACAAAGCACTGGCTTCCCACTCAATCTTGAAAACAGCAGTACACAGGGTATTTGTCGAGGCAACAAGCATAGATACTTACCTCTTCATTGATATACCAATATAGAGATGTATCCTTCAGGACAAACCAGTATTTTTTCCATTTCTGGGAGAAATAACTCTTGGCATCTTTCTTTTTCCAAAGCCAGCCTTCACAGTCCCCTCGACCAAGATCTTTACATGAGATCCTTCTTTTGCTTTTACCTGGAATAGGAGCTGAAAATGACGAGGTCATGTGAAAGCATTTTATTTGTCCACTAAATCAACAAGACAGCTAGCAGGAAAGCACTATGCATTTGTTTAAGAAAATCAATTAAAAATTTCAACCTCAATTGTCCCTTAATAGATTTTACAAATATTCTATTTCAACCCCAAAGTCTATGTAAGGCATCATAAGTTAAAAATCAAAACAAATCAAAACAAACCAAGTTCAGCACCTCACAATGCTCATATTCTATAGATAAGACAGAAAGACAAAATATTATAGAGAAAACAAAGGCAAGATATTTGAAATCAGAAAAATAGTTATTTTTAGTTTTCAAACAAATTAATATTTCACATCAGATTAAAGCACACAGTATATAAATTCATGTACTTTCACACTTAGCTGTCAAATACAACTACACAAGTACTTCATGGATATTCAAAACCCTCTCTTTGTAACTGCTTTTGCAATTAAGGCCTTTCTACTTCTAAATCAAAAGAGGACAATTTACTGTGCTAAAAATTACCTGACAGCTTAGGTAATGAGCAAGGACTGCAGTAAGGCATTACATGCACACGACTGGAAAAAATAGCCCTGGCCCCAAAGGTGTATTCAAAAAAAACCCAGCATCAGATATATTCATATACAGGAGCATGAGGAAACTATCAGTAATAGACTAACAGCTTCTGAACATGATCATGTGAACTAAACATTGAATAGGAGCTAAAAAGTTCTAGTTCCTCAGATACTGCAATACTATAAATATTAATGCTGGCAATTCCCTTCCTACCAATACATGAAAACAAATTTCATTTTTACCTTTGCTCTTCTTTTTACTTTTCTGCTGCAGAGAAGACTGCTGAAATGTCTACAAAAAAGCAAAATGGAAGAAGTGAAAATACAGCATTTATATTCAACCACATTCTTATCATAAAAGAAATATAATACTGCAGACACTGAAGTCATCACCAGGTAACACCAGCCAACAGACTTCTAGGCCTCAGAAAGAAAAAGTAATTTTAGTTCATCTGCTCATAAGCTTGTAAAGCAAAAGCACACAGTGAAACATCTTAAAACAGACCACAAATTACTTTACCAACAACTGAAGTTTCTGCTAATGAGGAAGGAATGTCTCCCTTTGGTTAGTATGATAGTGAAGCTACACTGCTTGTGATTTCTAAACAGCGTCTCATTAAGGTCTTGATATAAAAATGCAACTATGCAAATTAACACTGCCTAGTGCAAGGTGTGAAGGCATTTATGTGACGGTCTTTAGAACATCAGACAGTTTGCTCAGAAACAGGCCTGAAATTTTTAAAGATATCAATAAAATTCTGCTAAATTACAACTGTGAAAAAGTCTCCCAAATAAATATTCTGAAATAGAAACCACTTTCCGTTTGACCAGGTTTCAACTGGAAGTATTTCTCTCCAATTGAGCCACTCTCATGAACCAACTCACTGTCTTGACAGTGAGACAGGAAAGAAATGATTCCTTTACTCAAGATGCTAGCTTATCAAAAATGGCAACACATATTAACATATTCCAAGGTCATTTTCAGTAGAAAAACTTTGATTCAGATAATCACCACGACACAAGTGAATTAAAAAATAATTCTGTAATTAATTGCTCCAAAATTTAAAGACATCATTTTAGGGTTTTTGAATTTTAGTTTTCTATAGACTAATGTATTTGAGAATGCTAAAACTAAGACAAGGCCACAGTTGAGTGTCTGAGTATTAAAACCTCTGATTTCAGCTTACCATAAAGCAATAAAAAAAAAATCAAAGCTTTTGCGCCACTTGATAAAAATAAATCTAAGCAAAAGCACTGAGAGCCCTGTGATCCGAAATCCAGTTCCTTGTAGATAAGACAAACCTTTACCCCAGCTTACAAGCTCCCTTTTCAATTAAAAAACTGCTTTTCATTTTCTCCTCCCCACTTCCCATTCACCTGAGCTCATACAAGAGGCTGAGGTGCAGCTATCAAAGTATGTCTCGCCTCACAGTTCAGACACTCTCAAGTAGCAAATACTAACATGTCCATGGGGATAAATTATCAGCAATACAACAATAATTAAGTGTCATGTATAAAAATTAACTGACTTTGAAGATGTGTTGATCCCTTGTAGACCGTATCTAAAGAAAGCTATTCACCTATATTGCTATCTCAGACGGTCAAAATAGGCCTCCACTGGGAACAAAAAAGGAGCCTATTTGGTTTTATTCCCTGGCTCTGGTTCTTTTAATTCTGCTGCTGGTATCAACTCAATCAGCACCAGCTCTCAGCAAGCCGAGATAGCAACTTCATCCCAACTTAAGTGACATGAAATATTTTGACCTTCGTGGGACTAAAAGAGATATCTTTATGGCCCAGGAATCAGAGTGACTGGGCAGAGGTGTGTAAATAACTCTCTCAATACTTTGAAAATCTTACCTAGCCCAAAGTGATTGAAAAAAACACACACATCCATACAAACCCAAAACTTTAGCACTTCTCAGTTCACAACCCAGACAATTTCATTCTGCTGCTTGAATTATCTGTACTAATATTTTCACAGTGACAAAACAGAAAAGGAAAACCTTTGCTTGGTTTTCTTATAAGTGATTATGAAAGCAGATTAGAACAATAAGAAAAGTCTGCTCTTTAAATGTTTCAACTGTAAGTTGAACCTGAAAACGTGAGCTTGCAGCTCTCAACTTCTGAGTCAGTTTTTGGGTAGAAAGGGTAATGAAAGGTTATCAGTTTTTAACAGGAAGACAGCATGTAATTTAAATGTCTAGCCATCTTTCCATACATTATGGCATATTGCAAAATAGAAAGGTTTTATTAAATTCAGTTATTATTCTAAATGAGCTCATTAAATTAAATTGCAATTAAGGACAAAATCTACAACTGAGTGAAGTTTCTGGGAACTATTAAACCATCTTCAGTGATTTTAGCTAACATGTTAGATGACATAGACTTCAGGATTCAAGTTGGCTTGTCCTTTGCAAAAACAGCATCAACTTTTAATTTTTTTTAAACCTGGAAGATGTATGTGTAAACCGTATAGTATATAATATGCAATAAAAAAAAAACCCAAACAAGTGAAGATGAAATCTAAAGGAGCTTCTTCTGTTGCCTTTTTTAGGAAATCATTGGATGCAATCTGCAGCCTCTTCCAAGTTATTAGATAATGCTTAATGCCATTTTCTCAGTGCCATTTAGAATCACAGAATGATGAATGAGGTCATGCCCTTCCTCCTACTCAGAGAAAGGCTTGCTTTGAAGTCAATGCGATTGATTTGGGTCAACTGGTTATTTTGCCAAACTTCAAGAGGCTGAGGAGGAAGTCTAAACATTCGGGGTCAAACTATTTCTGTATTAGAGCTTCCCTAAGATTTAAATTTCATGTGTGATCTACAGAACACTGTATCAATGTCCAAAAAATAGATATATTCTAATATTTACTTGAACCCCTTCATGGTGACAGAATTTGTAGGTCTACCAAAACAAAAGACCATAACTGAAGCTTCTCTGATTTGGATTAGCCACAGCAATTAGTACTAAATTTGACAGCTCCTAAAATCCTCTTTCAAGTTCTTATTTGTTTCTTCACTTTTCTTCAGAGATTTTGCACTTGCTCATTTTCAGAAACCTGGAAGAGAAAACCAGGTTATAGAAATAATAATCCCCAATTCTTTACCTGAATTTCAGCTCAGTATGATTAGGAAGGAAAATGACAGGTATCTTTATAGTTTTTTTGAGAGCTCAAGAAAAATCCAATTTTTCTCAAGCTTCAAGTTTAGACATGAAGGAACTATTTACAGTCAGATAGCTCCTGCCTCTGTAAGATAACTTCTCTAGTTTCAGCAGAGCAGCTTGTAACATTTGTGATTACTAGAACTTTCTGCTGCAGATAGAAAAGATAGTATCTAGAAAAAGCTGGAGCTTCCAATTATTTGATTGATCTCTCAAACTCAATACTTTGAGAACATCAGCAATGTTCTGTTTTTGTAGTTTTGATGCACCACATATACATGTTCCTCTGCATTTGCTGAGATTCAAAATTTCAGAGCTAAAAGAGTGAAGAGGGGAAAAAACTCAAAGTTATTTATATTACATTGTCATACTACCCATTAGTATTACAAGCCATGCTCCAGGGTATTCCCAATAGAGGATTTTGCCAGACTCTTATTTGTTTATCATCTCGTTTAGTCTCCATTAAGAGCTAGTGATAGAGAGCATTAATTATTTTTGTGGATATTTGTGGAAAATATAGTTTTCAAGCACTATGTCACAAAGGTATGATGACACCTCTGATAGCTCAGAGAGTTTGAAACCTCTTGCCAATCAGCAGCAGAATTTAATTCACAACAGATAACTGGTTTGTTTACAGCAAGAGCAGGTATAGGTATTAACCTGTTATTGTGTTTAGCCCTCAAAATAAGCAAAAAGTTCACAGTCAGCTAGGTCTTGAAGCTATCTGAGTCCACACAGACCGTCTGCAAGGTAGTTTCTGAAGAATGAGCTGAAGCTAGGCCACACAGGACTTTATTAGCATAGGTGAGAAGAGACAAGATATGACCTGATGCTCTGAGTTATGAGGGTTAAGGATCAAAGGAAGCACCTACAGGTGAAATTACACTCGAAAGGGAACCTGCTAAATCACGGGATAAGGAAAAGACTATGCTCTAAGTTATGATCCTATTTAGGAAGGCAAAGACTTAACTGCCTTATTTAACTAGTTCCTATTGACTGGGGTTCAGAGACTGCTAGCAGAAAACATATCTGCAAAAATCTCACGCTTTGCATATCTGACTTGTCAGGTCATGCAGGAAATACTCCTGTTCCTGTAATCACAAACACTAAGATTATTCCAAATCCTACTCTATTCTCTTTTCTTCTTACATTTTGCTGAATAATTGTTAACTTTTTATTTACCTCTGGATTTTGAACTTCTCACATACATCCAATATTCTCCAATTTATCTGTGGCTATAACTATTTAGCTGCCCGAAATCAGTACTAAGTGGCACTTTAGCTGCGCATATAGTATTTTTGATATGCTGCAAGAGCTCTAGTTTACATAATCCTTCCAAAAGCAGGGCTTCAGTCTGGACAGGTAAAATGCAAATACAGTAAATGGGACGGTGTATGTAAGAGACAACCTAATACAAAAGCATAACAGTAAATTTACGAAAGCAGATCCAGAAACATTTTCTATGCTAAAGTCACAGTCTGATGACAAAACAGTCATCATATGTGAGTGATTCATAAATCCATGGTGAGTTCAAAGGAAAAGTGATTTAAAGACAAAGGATGCCACAGTTGTTGAAAGTGCCCTGAAACTTTCAGTCTTGCCTACCAAAACCAAAATCTATTGAATCAAATCTTGCTTTTTGTAATTAGTAATAGATACTCTGCTCTCCCTACACACCTCTCTCTCCTCTTAAGCACATTTTATAATAAAAATACCAGACCTTGATTTTACTAAGTTCTAGCCTAAAACATGCAATACTAATACACAGTATGAACATTATGTATGTACAGACTTTCAAAAGTGAGCTTTTGTAGTACAAACAAAATAATGTCAACAAGTAACGCATAGTCATTATACTAACTCTCCTGTGCATATTTCTCTTCTAAATGGCAGGTATGTCAGAGAGAAGAATGAAGCAGTGGTTCTGCAAATGGGTTGAGAGAGGCACAGTCATTGCCAGAACAGATATCAGAATTGATGGCTGATTTATTATCATACATACCAAATTCCTCCTCCTCCTCACTTAGTCTTGCTTTATCAGACCTGCAAAAGGATGTTTAAACACTAAGGCCAAACGAACCTGTATTTGCAAATTTGGCAAAGCAATAGTTTCCTTGTCAGCAGCCAAAAAATCCATTTCAGGTGAGATAATTTCTACATTTACCTGACAACCAAAGGCTCTGTTCCTATTCCTTCTCTCCTTCCCAACAGCAGCTTCATGTAAGGCTTCTAGAAATTACTAGATCTATCTATAGATAGATGGCTATAACATCTATCATGCATGGTTATAGCTCTAACTGGGTTCCTGTATTTTTGGAGCTCTGACCATGAACTCCAAATGCATGCATTTTGTTAGTGACCACAAGGATAAAAAGCCAGTACGTGTCTTGAGAGGAATATGCTAAAAGCTTTTTACTGTAAAAAATGTAGCCTGAGACCTTGAAGCTGCAAACCTCTAGTTGCCTCTGTTGTAGGCAATTGCTACGCTACCTGTGCAGCTTGCTGTCCTTATTACGCAGGCTACAGGGGCTGATACTATCAGAGATGTCTAATCTTTTCATACAGCTGTTCTTATAGCTGCTTATCCAGGAAGAATATGCTAGCTAAGGACAGAACTATGGTTGTCTGAAATGTGAAAGCAAGTTCAGCTTTTCTGTTCAAAGATACTTATTCTCTCAGACCTAAACTTTTTCTTGTAATTTGTGGGGCAGGATCTGTGGAAAATGTTGCACTAGCTGGATGCAAATTTGAAGTTGCACAAGCTAGTACAAATTGTCTGTGCAAAACTGTTAGCATAACTCAAGCAAAAATTAGAAAAATAAGTGGTTTTTAAATCTTCAGGTCATGTGAGAAAATAATACACAGTGGTCCTGCTTTCCACCACCAGGGAAAGATTTTCCTTCTTAGCCATTAAGCCACAGGGCTCTTTAATTGAAACACCAAAGCAGTAAAACTGGACAACATCGGATTTAAATGAGAGTTCTCACACTCCCCCACTGTCTTTTCAACTGACAGAACAAGGACTGCAACACTGTCATAGCTGCCTGAAGTAAATGAGGACAAAAAGTTAAACTAGACAAGTGCTGTTCATTAGAATAATTTATTCTGAGATCATTCTTCTGCTCTATATCTACACTGAAACATGTAATTTTGGCACCTCCCACACTGTTTTTATTGACAGTAAGTCATCTGAGAGAGAAAGTTGGTCTTGAAAACTGTATGTATTCCTTAATGGGAAAAGTCCAAGACACATCAGTTGTTCCATCACTTTCAACTTCATCTGTTTAAGAGGGAAAAAGAAACTTAGCTGTCATATATTACAAAACAGTATTTTACCCTTTTATGATTCCTACCCCAAAGCAATTCCCATTTTCATCTCTTACTGAAGCAACGGGACCAGAGAAACACAAAATGGCTGAGGCAGGAAGCGTACCTCTGGAGACTGTCTTATCCAGTCCTGCTGCTCAAAGCAAGGTCAGTTAGAGCAGGTTGCTCAGCGCTGTGTTGAGTTGGCTTTTAGTACCTCCAAAGATGAAGTCTCTACAAACTGCATGTGCAACCTGCCCTAGTTAAACCATCTTCACAGTAAAAGTAGTTTTTTCTTATCTTTACATGGAATTTCCTGAATTCCAATTTATGTCCATTGCCTTTTCTCTTTTCACAAAGTATTTCTGACACTAATCATTCCATATGCACTCTAGAAGCCTTGCGGAGCGCTAGTTCCCTGCTGTGTTTGGTGCTACAGCAAATATCAGTCCATCAAACAAACCTTTTTCAAAAGACACAGATTCCTCCAGGAAAAATCTGGTTTTGCTTAGAAAATTTCTGTTTGATTCACAGGAAATGTAGGGTTTTGTCTGTATATTTGTCTACACATTATAAGACTGTCCAAGCAGTTGTAAGAAACATTCTGCAGGTCATTTATGTTAGATTAGAGAAGTGGTCATTGGCACAGCATGCAACTGATCCTGAGCCTTCTGGGGGGAAAACTACTGTAAAACACCAGAGAAGTCAACCCCAGGGCATTAACAAAATTTTGCAACAGGCCCATGGTCTTTTTAGATGAAAAATCATTAGTTTAAATAAAGGTTCCTTGCTCCCCTACAACATCTACGTTTGCTTATGATGAAAAGAGTACATACACAGGTTCTTCTGTAGGAAAGTCAGCAACACTGTGTCCCTCAGCATGATCTCTTTTGCATTACTCAGCCTGACTGTGTAACAGAGAAAAGTGCAGGTGATGTACGAGGTCTGTAATGAATGAGGGCAGAACTGAGAAAACAGATTGTTGCTTTAAGGAAGATATACTCTTGCAAGCTATTTTCTGTTAGCACTTGTTCATTGCATTATTTCAGCAAAATAAACAGAAAACTCATTTTAACTTTGAGCAGAGGAGAAGTTTCCATGAGGCGATGAGGGAAAGAACATTTGTACCTCAGCCATTATACATTCTGTTAAAATTCATACCAAACACTTCAATTCCACGTAAGAATTAAGGCAGAAAAAGAACAGTTAATTCCAGGATGAAAGTCACATTACTTGCTGGAATTCAGTAAAATGGCCTCTAAGAATAGGATGAAACAGAATTTCTTAGAAGATAGGGAAAGATAACATTAGGGGGTTTAATTCTGTGCTGGCTATGGTGGATTTATGGGTACAAATAATCTTACAAAATTAGTTTTACACTTCATTCTAAAGTCAGAATTCTGTAGTGTTAGAAATATTATCTGCTTGGGTTAATCTGAAAGCAGAGGGATATACCTGCAGAATGAACAAAAAGTAGTTATCTCTATATGAAAAATATGAGGGCTTTTGCCTCTACAGCAGAGTAGCAGAGATGGATTGGCTGACTCAGATCAGGTGCTAAGCAACAAGCACTTCTTTCCAGTAAAACAGAAACACCTAATAAACCAACTTCTGTTCAGGAGCCGCACTGCTGCAAAGAGTCATTTTCCACCCAGGTGCAGCCATACAATCTCCCACATTATGTGTCAGCAATATGCTTAAGAGGCCATCACCATGTAAATTGGGAAGAAAAATGGGGCAGGGACTCCTGCAGAGTCCAAACCACCACTTTCTAAAAATCATTTGCTTAGAAACAATTGTGCTGCTTGTCAAAACATTTTGATTAAATGGTACTCTTGCACTCCTTTAATTCCAACATCATTTTCACCACTCAGTACAAGTTTTTCAGAAGGCCAAATTTCATGATGCATGCCAGTCAGTGTCCTTGGTTCACTGCTTTCATAGCCCAGCACATCCGTTTTTCTTGTGGAGAAAGAAGTACAGAGAGGAGCCGGTTGAGAAGTCAGGAACTAGATCTAAGTTCTCATTGATGTGACACCCCCTGTCATATTATAGTGATAACTCATGTTGACTCCCCTCTGTACAATGCCTGACATACACTTCTCTGCTATAATATGCTGTTCTTAATCTTTTCTTTATCAAAGGGGAATAACTGAGGAACTAAATCATGTATTCTACAGTAAAAAATCCAAAACAATGAATCTCTCAAAGGTGCTATTGTGATTGTATCAGCTACAAGTAATGTATCTTACTGGTGTACAAACAATTCTAATACCTAAAAAGACAGTTCTCTATCAGTTAATAAAAGCAGGCCAGAACCCAGAATGATTAATTGAAATGGATAACAGAAAAAAGGCAGAATGGGGATGTGAAAGGATATTAGGAAATGGTCTGAGCTGGGAGATTTATTAGTCTACAGATCTACATCTCCTGACAATGTAAAATTACACTTTCAAAGCATTATATCATATGCAGTAAGGAATAAATCTTGACTGGTAGAGCTGGACTAGATGACCTTTACAGTAACTCTCTCAGTTTTAAAGAATTCCCCGGCTTCGTCATAGAAAGAAATTATAACAGGCCATTTTTTCCCTCAAGGTCAGATGCAAAAGAAAGTAATAGGGAAAGCTGAAAATAAAAATTTTCCACAAAAACCTCCAAGTGCACTCCATGATAGCCCATAAACCAATATCACCTCATCCCTGGAGCATTTTGTTTTGCTGCAATAGTTAACTCTGGATTCTAATAAAAATGACATAGCATATAGAAATACATGCAAAATCTCTCACATTCAATACCTTCAAATTTCATTCTGGCACAGCTTCCCCAGTAAGAGAAAATTCCTGGCATTAACTGTTTCTTTCAAGGAGAAGCAGTATAGATGTGAACATGTTCTCTCATCTGTGACAGGAATATTCCTCATGAAGAGTGCATGTATTATTCCATATAATTAAATTAATTTAGTACTCCCTCCTAGGGAGACAAAATATCATTATTTCACAAAATATGTGCTTAACCAGAACACAAGTATAAAAACCACATATGGACATCCGGTCTCTTCATTTATGAGTTTGAAGGACTGAGAGTCTAGAACTGCCAAAACAAATGTGAGATTACTGAGGCACTTTCACTAGATGATTTTAACTAAACAGCAATGAAACAACAGAAACTATGCCTTAAATCCAAACAAGCTTCTATCCTCTCAGATGCTGCCACTAAGATCTCTGTTTTACTGCTCACCTCCAACTCTTTCCTATGAGGACAGCTAAGCAATGCAGCAGATTAGGTGGGAGTTCATGCAGTTTCCATCTCAGGTTTACACCTGACTGGGCAATGCTCTGAGAAGCCTCATCTGACCTTATAGCTAACCTTGCTTTGCACCAGACCAGAGACGAGACCTCCAGAGGTTCCTCCCAGACCAAATTATCCTATGTACTTTATGCTGGTTTCTGAGATATTTGGATTTTTTTTTTGTATAAAATTCACTAGGATTGATGCCATTCTCTTGCTGGCAGGCTAATTATAGCTTTGTTCTCTTTCCTCTTCCCTGTCCACCATTTTTAATGGAATTATGACAACTGGCCATCCATTCATGCAGTTTACCACCTTACACTGTTCCCATCATTAGCAACAGCAGTTCATACCATGTATGAATATGGAGTTTAATAAATTCTGAATAGGATTAAATGAAGGTGATTAACTGCAACAGCAGAGGACTAGACCCAGGAGGTGTCTCTATTCCTCTGTGTTGATTGCACTAGTCTAAAAATAATACAATGCCGTCTTCCATTAGCAAGGAATTTTTATGATGCTTCTCTCTTGCCTTTTCTCTCAGAAATGTAGAAGCTTTATTTAGGACAAGATTTTTACCAAAACCTTTTATCTACCTTTTAGCAGAACAATCTTATGGCTATCCTAATCACTTCCAATTCACAGAATCAAAGAATCATAGAATGGTTTGGGTTGGAAAGGACCTTAAGATCATGTAGTTACAGCCCCCCTGCCACAGGCAGGGGCACCTCCACCAGACCAAGTTGCTCCAAGCCCCATCCAACCTGGCTTTGAACACCACCAGGGATGGGGCTGCCACAGCTTCTCTGGGCAACCTGTGCCAGTGCCTCACCACCCCCACAGTAAAGAATTTCTTCATAATATCTAATCTAAATCTCCCCTCTTTCAGTTTAAAGCCATTACCCCTTGTCCTACCACTACAGGCCCTTGCAAAAAGTCCATTTCCATATTTCTGGTAGGCCCCCTTTAGGCACTGGAAGGTTACTATCAGATCTCTCAAGAACCTGCTCTTCTCCAGACTTGTTTTATATGCCACACAGTTCACTTATGGCCTAGATGAAGTTCCTATACAGATTCTAGCAACATAGTTAATAATTTTATTACTTATTTTTTTCTTGTTATATTTATAAAGGGCTGCCATTTGAAGGAAGGAATACATACAGTATCACTTATATGGGATTTTTTTTGGAGTGAAGGAGCTGGCCAAGGGCTGGAACCACTACTCCAGCTTGAGAAGATGCTGCTTTTCTGTCTGAAGCAAATACTTCAAACCATGAGCCTCCAGTTGAAAGAAAACCAGCACATGCAGTGTGCAGGCATTCAAAGCTGCACACAGGCAATGAGACATGACAGTGTTTCAGGCTCATGAAGGCACCAGTGAGAATTTTCCATTATATTTCTTCCTCTTACCTGTATTTCCTTTACTGATTTTTTAAATTGTTCTTTCCAACTGTCTCCCAGAGCAAAAGGCCTTCTATATCTGAACTACACTAGAGGAAGCTGACAAGAGAAATGCATACGCTAGGTGCTAATGATGCCTTCATAGCGGAATTGAGTGCTCTACTCCACACTGCACTGTATGAAACATTCTACCAGCACTTTTGACTCAGTATAGACTTTGAGTCTTTAAAAAGAATTCCAAATGAGCTTATTCTATAACTTTATAAGCCTATTCAGCTCTGATTCTCTAAAGAACAGTAAGCTCCTTCCATTTCCACATGTAGACCAAGACTGTCACAGCCTTATTACATGCTCATGGATGGGAAAGTGGACAAGGAATTGCTGAAGTTTTAGAACAGGGCAAAATGCTCTCTTATATCCCCATGAGGCTACAAAACCTAAAGTGAGACGTGA
>JAOEHX010040731.1:0-19506 GCA_025448015.1 Bolborhynchus lineola
GCAATTCAGTGATGATGCACATTGCTTGCATCTTCAGGACTGCAGAACTTCTAAAGCGTAGCATCAAAAGATGAAGAGTGAATTGCAGTGGCAAGCGTGACCCATGAGGGGTCACATTTGCTTCTATGCGCATGAATTCTCACAAGGCACCAAGAAAGATTTATCTGTCGCCTGTGTAGTTGCAGGGTGACTGCTGGAAGATTTAGGAGACTCAGATTGTGCAGCATGAATAGGCTGGACGTCAGTAAACCAGTATTAATTGTGTTGTCACTGTGCTTTGATTGTTTGTGAAATAAAAAGAGAAGTATTGCAGTTAAAGAGCTAGAATGGGACAGTATGATGCTGGTTTTGTAACAGCAGACTTAGTGGTAATTACAGAAAACCACACTGATGCTGTGTGACTAAGGCAAGCCGTTAGCACACTGTGACTGCAGTATTGTCAGAGAGTATGCTGCTTTGTGTCAGCTCATGAGTGAACTGCACTTGGCTTCAGTATGAGTTTTAAATGAGTTGCTGGTGCCCTTTTTTGAATCTTAGGTAAGTAGTTTGATTTGGGAGTTACATGCCTGCTTTACAAGACAAAGTAAATAACAAATAGTTATTTTTCGTAAGATGGAATGGCACTGACTAGTCATAAGGAAAAATAAAAATCTGGCTTTGCAGGTCCTATCAACTGTTTTCTACTGAAGAGGTATTATAGCACGGTATCTTGCCACAGAACCAGGTGAACAACCTAGAAATATCCACATAGCGAGACAGTTTGCTCCTGAACAACTGCTATCACATTTACTTCTTTTCCATCAGTAATTTATCTGGTGTTCCTTCCAATGCAGCTGTTGGTACATGTGCTTCTTTAGAGCACTTCTTCAGAGCACTTCTTCCTTCCCCTGGCCAGTTTCTCGTCTTTGGGGAGCTGGGAATATCTGAACATGTGCTCTCTCTTCTCTACTTTACCTCTTCATTAGCTCTTTAAAAGTTATGTCAGATGCTCAGGACACCACTAAAGTTATGATAAAAGCATTATTGGACTCAAAGGATTAGAAAAAAGTTGTATTAAAGCCCTTCATATATTTAAGGATTCATCGCAAGCCAGGCATGGGTTCATAAGGCCAGATTCACCTTTCAAATGACACTCAGGGAAATCCAACGGCTCCCAGAATGATGAGGTGGTGAAGGCATTTATCTAAAATTTGCTCCCATGGTGATTGTGTCAATGGAGGAAATGAGAAATAAATCTTCAGATAGTACCTTAAGCCATTCGAGAACATCTTCTAAATTTGATAGAAAACTGGGTTATTTTAGCTCATATAACATTTCTGAAGGGCCTGGATGCTTAAGGAAAACAACTGCTGCAGGGAGGATCCTATTTGTCTGAAAGCTTATGTGTGGCTGCGTTCTCCGGAAGAGCAGAGAACCTTTTAGGGGAAGTAGTCCTTCCCATACTAGGGGAAACAAAGACATCTCTCTCCAAAAGGATGGTACCTCCTAGAACTTTGAAGCAAGTGTTGTATATGAAAATTGCATCTAGCACCAAAAGAGTCATTCATGCTAGTGTCAATTTTACGGTCTAGAAATGAAGAAAAGTGTCAACAACGCAGTCTTCTGTAAAAGCAGCTCAGCGAGAAAGAGTCTTCCATCTTCCTAAGAATTTTGCTTAAGACTGGTAAAATATCGATTTTGTTTCTTTTTCTTTTAAAATAAAAAAGGATTTTATCTGCATGATCACTCACTACTAGTTTGTAAAGTTCATGGTAATAATTCTGTGGATTTCATTGAAGAGTGAGACTTATTTCAGTGAAGGTCTTTTTCTATTCACATTGTATTGGTCCATTCTTTTAGAAAATGTGTTTACACGCTTTTCAAGAACGTATCTTAGGTATATTTCCATCATTTAAAATCACTCTTCATGTATTTCATTGGACTTTCAGAGAACACTTTTAATATAAATAATGCAGTGTCCACATGAGAATTGTACCTACACAAAATGGGTGGCAGAAGTCTTTGGCCTTTGAGCAGCTGATTAATCTGAGTGGTACTTACTCAAAGTTATACTAATCTGAACAAAAAAAATGAGTGCAAATGCACTCAAGAATGTGTGAACTTAGGCCATACTTACAGGTAGAATGTGCGCAGCCTAACTGAGATGTAAGCAGTTCTGGAGATGAGTGATTTTAGTAAATTGCAAGACCTCTCATGCTTTCCGAATGGCAAACATAACATGATTACACATATGCTTCAGTTTTCAAGATCACATTTAAAAAAAAACAAAGGAAAACTGATGCTCAGCAAGTGTTATGTTTCTGTCCATCTCTATGCTCTCGTAGGTTGAACAGTTGTTATGCATTGTCCACGGAATCAGTTTGTAGCCATTTTGAAAAATTAGACAAATCAGAAACAAATAATAGAGTAATTCGCCAGCGGTTAAAACTGTTGGCATGGGATGAAGGCTTTGGCAGGATCCAACCATAATGATTTTGTAAATGTATTATCTGTACTGGACAGCTGATTTCACATAGTAAGCATGACTTTATCCATCATTTCCATCTCTTGTTTATGGGGATGATCTTCCATAAAAAACTGTTTTTAAACTGGCATTATTCCTGTCCTGCATTTTAAATCCCCTAATCACTATTCAGCCTTCAACCATTTTTTTCTCTGCTTTTCTCCTTTAGGACAAAACTGTCTGTTTCAGCCCTTTATAAATTTAACATTGTATCACAGTTGCAAATCTGGTCCTGATCAATGGCTTGCAAGTCACAAACCCTAATGATCTAATCTGTTATTAAATATTCATGAAGGAATCTTGGAGAATATGAACTCCCCTCCTTTCTAATGGATGCAAGAGAACCAACTGCATTTTACTGGTTGATCACATGCAGATTCTTATTAGAGTATTACAAAAGCCTCTATATTGTGAAACACTTATTCCAATCTGCAGCATTTATTCACCATTAAAGAAAATAGCAACATCATTCCTTTTATGTATATAAATCACAAACATATTAATGCTAAACATACCTATTCTTTACAGCAGCTTTTCAGACGGACTCCTCTGTGGGATACAAGCCATAGCAGACTAATATCCACAGAGTATATCTCTGCCAGCTGTGAACTCTGAAGTGTGTGATAATTTCTGGGTAAAGGATCAAGGACAGCATATATGAACAGAAATAACACAGGTCCTTAAGTGCCAAAATGCTGCGGGAAATACTCTCATAGGGAAAGACCTACAAGAACCTTCAGGTATTACTCAATATCAGGATTTTGTCAAGAAAGGGTATATGCTGAGATATACATTACTGCCAACAGTACTCTCTTTTCTCAGACAAATACATGTCCTTTTAGATTTTAAGCTGAAAATATTTACCAGTGCAAAGAAGATCAAGTAATACTCACAAGTGACTCTTGTCATAAAATATTCTTTAGAATATCAGCACCCTTGTAATGCCAGGAGGCTTTTAATTCTTTGCAAACAATGAGAAATGGAATAAAGTGAATAATCATCTTCCTCTACCTTAATTTCCCATAAAAACATTTTACTTTTTTAAGTTATGACTCTTTAAGTATCACTCTGGGGGAGCCAGAGCTTGCAAGCAATTAAAATATCTTCCCACACTTACCAAATTAACTACTTGATAAAATAAATAAATTTGAGAGGCTTAGGTTGACTCAGCACTCAAAATGGGCCTGATCCAGAAGTGTTTATGCAAGCAATGATCTCCATTGAGATGAATGAATGTGTTGCTTGTGCACGTCCTCCAAGATTAGGACTCATCTATGACTCAGAGCCATTCTTACTCCCAGCTTTCTTCACTTACCTCAGAAAATCCCTAATTTGCTTCAGCCATTTTGTCATTAAATTGAACCTATTTTGGAACATGCAACCAAAATTTAACAGCTCTCCATGTATGCTGCTGTGCTCTCCTGACTAAAAATGTTTTTCTGCAGCTCATATTTGTTCTTTCATACTTATTTTGTAAGAGAGAAGAACACCAAAGTCTCACTCCTGAATTTCAGCTGAAGGATAGCTTCTGACAAGGTGATAAAAAAGCGTATCTTTTGTTTTCCTGTGAGCCACCAGGCAACAAAATTGTGACTCTGTCAGAAAAAGGAGCAGACATATAGAGCGCTTTGCAGTGTGCTCTGACCTCTTTGCCCCGTTTGATTTACAAATGTCAGGCAGTCTAGGATTATGAAGCACAGCCGGTGAGATTTCTCAGGAAGGAATTTGTCTCAATAGACGCAGGTAGAGTCTTTTCTCTGGATGTGTGTTGGTGATGAACAAGAAGCTGCTGTTTGATAATTAAATAACATTGATACACAATGATTTTATGAATAGCAAACACAATCTAGTCAGGGAAGTGACGTTACTGCACAAGAAGTTATTAGTCTTTCCTGTGAAAGTATGAACTACTGAAATAGGGGAAAACAAGAAAAAAGAATCACAGAATAATGGAATCACAGAATGGTTTGGATTGGTAGGGACTTTAAGGATCATCTGGTTCCAAACCCCTGGCCATGGGCAGCAACACCTTCTGCTAGACCAGGTTGCTCAAGTAAGTGAGGATAACTCCTTTCCCTCTGGCAATAGCATAAATGCCATTGAAACAAACAGGAAGGGAAGCACTTGTATCAAAACATCCTACTTCCAGGCTGTGACACAGATGTTTTGTCACTGCAGAGAATAGTGCTGGTGTCACTAAACAGCTCAGAAGTGACTCGTGTTCCTGAAGAAGTGGCAAGATTGTAAAACAAATGCTCCTGCACAGCTGACAGACCTTTTCCTTGACACCAGGCGAGACAGAAATGGTTGATGACTATGAGACTACCGCCTGCATCCCAGCTGATGAGCAAGTGCTTTAGGACACTGAGAAAATGGAAAGACAGATATTCACTATACAGCCTTGACATAATTACAGTCAACTTATTGCATCCTTTCTTCTTACAGGCTTTTTTCCTAAATAAATTAAGCTTTGCTTGTAGTAGATTGTTTGTTCACACAGGGTCCACGAACATTCCTGTTTTCTCTTATGTCCTGCTCAGTTAAAAATGCGTAAGCTTGTTTCAAACTCTCCAGGTATGAGTAGAGTTATATGGAGCAAAGTGAAGTCTAAAAAACCTACCTAAAAAAGCAGGTAGATTTGGAGGCTGCTAGCCCTCTGTGGGGTCCATGTTCCCAGTGACACATTGCTACCTTTAACTCCAGTGCAGAAACATTCCCCAGCATCCCCTCTTCTCAGGCAGAACACCACACAAGGCAGTGCTCAGTAAGCCCCAGGAACAGCCACTAGACCAGTCTGAAAGTGCAGGGATAGTTGGCATTATCAGTGTCCTGGCTTAATAGCCCTGCTGAGAAAAAGATTAATTTGATGAAGGAGGCTGTTGGAGGTGTTACAAACCCTTTCCGGGTTCAACTTGCTACTGCATCCTTAGCCAGGCACAAGTTCAGCTAGGAACATATGCAACTTCAAAGTTAGAAACCAATTATATACTGGTTAGGTCATACAAAAGACAGCTAGTATTCTCCAAGCTATTGAGCTAGGCCTTAGAGCACTCACCATCCCTGAGAAGTCACTGGAGTATTTGTCAGGCAGGCAGGAGGGGAAGGGGCAGCCACCACAGCACCTAGAGACATATCCTCAGCATTGCTGAGTTTCTGTCTTCACCAGATACATTGATGCAAATCGTACCAATGGCTTGACTTAACAACCCGATGATTCACTTTTTTTTTTCCTCTTTAAGATTTCATACATTATCAATGCTATCCCTTTTGAAACCTTGAGTTGCTAACTTTTCCATCCCAAAATCCTGATTTTTACCTTCCTTTTCTCTATACAGACTTCTTCACAGCTCTTTTTGGATGTTCTTTCTCAGCAATATGGATGAAGGTTACATACTTGTGCCATGTCATAGCTGGATCCTGGACACCTGGTCATCAGGCAGCTAAAGCCTTTGGGGCACTTCAGTGCTTTTACAACAGGGATTACAGACAGAGATGCAGAGGCTGAAGACCTGGAAGCAGATGTGCACCACTGAAACCCGCAAAGGATTACCCCAGTGACTAGCAGCATCCCCTGCAGCTTTGGCAGGATCATTTACCAGTGCACACGGCTCTGCATTCTGCACTGTCTGGCCAGAGATCTCTGCCTCTGCATCACCTGCAATCTATTAATACCTTAAACATTCCCTGCTATGAATTACACAGGTGGTGAGTGGGAGTGCATGTTGAAGTTAGAATTCTTGCTAAGGTGTCATTTCCAAGGTGTTCTTGCCTTCAGGCTTCCAGTCTGCAGCTGAATTTTTAGAAATAATGAGAAAGTGAGGAAAGCAGAGCAGAAAGTCAGTGTACACAGCACTCTTCCCTGAACATCATGTGGTTTCTATAATGTCATTAGTATTTTACTCGATACTTGATTTTGTTATAATTGCTTTTGCTTTTGTAGCAGAATTTTCTAATGTCACTGCATTATTTCAAAAGTCACATCAGCCTTCAATGTTGTCAAATAGGTAAAAATAGCATAAGGACTTGTATGAGCCTTCTCCACAGATGTTAGCAGTGGTCAGTCTTATCTCAACTGCCCAAGAAGTAAAAAAATATCTAAGAACTTATGTAGCAGTTTTCATTAGATCTCTTCCTTCAACTTGCTGAAGTTATAACTGAGATCAGCAAAATGATAAAAAAAGAGATTATCAAGTTTTTCCATGATTTCTGCTGGTCATATTTTAGCTAAAAGACAAACAAAAAATTCAGTAAAATAAGCAGTGAAGACCATGGTGATGAATCATATATAGGGTGGATAATTTAATTAGGAGTTCTCAAAACTCCTTATCTGAATGAAAGACAGATTTCCCAACACTTTAAATATGTGAAATGTCCAAGGGTTTCAAATGTGAGTAGAAATTCCTAAATAGTGATTATGGGCTGTGTAGACAGAGATCTTGTCTATACCTGTCCACAGGTAACATTTTATATTTTATAGTATATTACTAAATCCTACATTTTTAACAATGTCAATACAGATAAAGTGGTAAAACATCTCTGGTCACCTTCAATATGGACACAGCTGTTTCATTCTAAATCTGCCTGCTTCAATAAAAGCTATTCGCGCTTAGACACAAGGAATAAGCTACTTCAGAATATCTAGTTCTGCTTTCTCATTTGAGAAAAAACAGGCATACAAAGTTATGTGAGAAAATTATGGGCCCCAAATCCCTAATTTTACTTATTTATCTCTTCTTCAATGTAGAACCAAGGCAATAATATTCTTTGGTCAGTTCAAAATAGAAATATTTTGGGTTATCATTTTACAGTAAACAGCCTAAGAGAGTATTTAAGCAGTAAAATTCTTATATTAATCAGAGCACTGAAAACACAGCCCAAATAAAGTATATATTTAATTACACTTATCCATTCACTTTTAAAAAGCATGACAGTACATTACAAGCCCTTTTATGTGCTAAGGAGTATAAAAAAAATGCCCAGATTAGGTAATACAGACAGACATTGTTATGTAAAAAATCATCTCAAATTTAAAAGAAATATATATCTATTTTTAAAAGCTACACTTTTTGCTTGCAGGAATTTTTCTTATTACCCATGTTAAGATAGCTATTTTAAGAATCTCAGAGCAGAAAACAATATTGAAGAGTGAGAACCATAATAAAACCACAAGATTCAATTAAGCTTTCTTGGCCTGCCAGGCTGGAATCACTGAAGAGCCTCATTTCTGTAGGCAAAGGCATGTGATGAATTTCCAGCATTTGGCCATGGATGCTCCCAAGCCCCAAGAACTCATCCACCCCCATTCATAGCTAAATTAATGGAGATAGGTCTTAGTTTGATTTTGATTTGAGGCTTTCTTTGGACCTGTGAGATTTCTCAGATCTCCCACATGCCCATTAGAAGAAGAGTGCATATTTTGTCTGGAAAGATCATTTTAGGAAAAGATCTTCAAGTGATATAAAAATATACCTGTATGGTTCTGCTGAAGACTGTGAGAAATCCATTAGTTTGTATGAGCTAATAAAATGCCTTCAATATGAGAAATGTTCTTATAATCAGCAAAAGGGAATAAGCGTAACAGTATGGCTATAGCATATTAAAACCTTTTCTTTGACATCTTTATATCTGGTAGAAGTTATGATGACTGAAAAAAGGTATAAGCTGTAAGTTAAAATGTAAAAGCAGGCTTGCCTCAGTACTGCTATTACCATAGCCCATCTAGTTTCTGTAAGATATTGCTGGACATTAGGCATGAGAAAAAAGGGTGACATCACCCATGTTGTTCAGTTTTCCATATATCTGTTTTTCATAAGTAGGTTAAGAGAATTACTGGCTGAGAAATCAATGTAAATCTTGATTTGTACTAAAATTGTTTAACTGCCTATTTTAAAATTCATCTGTAGGCTTGGAGTAATCCAGTCAAGTGAAGCAAACAACAGAAAAGCATTTAAGTGACCAACCATCCAATACAAGCAGCAAATGAGGAATAATGAATAGCCAAAGCAGTAATGCCTCTCCAACTGTAGTGAACAATTTAAAACCTGAAAATAACTCAGATAGATTTTGGAATAATGTAAAGTAAGAGCCTGAATTACAAAGTACTGAAATGTAGGTGTATAAAGCTGATGAAAACAGAAGATAATTCTGCACATAAAGTGTTCACTGCAAAACCTAGGGCCTAGTCTATTTATTAACATTGACATCATCCTTAGTAACTGCGTCATTATTAAAGGAATGGCTGTGAAACTCTTAGAGACTTAAATATTGAAATAATTGCCAGTGAGATGGCCTAATGGAATAGAGAGTATCTAAAATGGCTGAAGCATCTAGACTGGAGTTAAAGTAGCTATTAGGCTCTCAAGACATTTTGATTAACAGTTTGGAGTGGATGAAACTATTAATAACTAACTGACTTTGATATGTTTGTTTCTTTTAATCCCATCGCCTTGGTTTGACAGAGGTACAAATCACATAATTAGAAGCCTTGTTCCACTAAGAAATCAGTGTCAAGTGACACTAGGCTCATTTATCATGTCAGAGTCAGTAGGCCATGTAGGTTTTTTTAATCATCCTTATCCTGATAAGAGTTAAGGCATGAAACAGTAACTGCTGTTTGACATTCAGGATGCTTGGAGGTTTTCAAAGTCATGTCTAAATACAGTCCACGTTGGAAGACATGGTTTTAAAAAAACATATTTAAAAAACATTTCCAAACAATAATAAAAAGTGGAGGTTTTCATATCAGAGCTACCATTGATAAAACTTTAATTTTTACTTACATGCAGGTTTCTATACATATCTACCATAAGGAATAAGTATGTGGGAACTCAAAGATGGGTTTTTCTTTTAAAAAAGAAATGATTTACTTTGCTTCTTTTTTAGGTGCTTGGGGTCAGTAGTTCAACTAATTACATTTCTAAGCCACAGCTTGAGAATGACTGTAAGAGAGAAAGGAAGAAATTTTTTGGATAAAATTATATTGCATTATTATCGCAGTTTTCCAGTAGACTGTTAACTGAATAATCTGTCTGCTGCCTTTCAGTGATAAGAAAGATGTAATCCATTTTTGGATACTGGAAAGTAGCTGTGGGAAGCTCTCATGTTGGTTTACCTTGTATACACAGGGTTTCATCCTGTTGTCACAAAGGCAATGTCAAAGCTTCTGTTGAACTATAATAGTGCAGGATTAGAGTCTAGAATGATGAATTTTTGGGAGAGCATGGATTTACCATACATATGGTTAATCCCAGCAACTACCCAGTAGGCTTTGGTCTTACTACGTAATAAACATAGCAAATAGTTTTCTGAACTGATTATAAAATAATATAGGAAATAAAGACAGTTTGCTTACCAAATAGAGTTATGCAGATTATATAAGCTCTTTTTATCTCACTAGATTTCCAAAATGTAATCAAGAGTAAAGCATACAGAGTAAAGCAACAGAAAAGATAAGTGCTCAATGGATCACAGGGAATTTCATAGGATATCCTAGATTATTTTAGCTATTTTTTTTTATTAATTTTACAGCATTTTTCAAGACTCTCCTAACTATTAATGTATTATTCTGAAAGAATGCTTAACATCATATTACACTATTCTTAGAGACAATAACCAATATCACAATACAGATGAAAGAAGCATCTATAAAATTTAAATTAACTTCTGTCCTCTTTACCACAGTGATCAATTTCTTTTCTGTTTTCAAATGTAACACTCATTGAATTTACAATTCAGGCACTCTCTATTCTTCCTAAGTATGATGAACAGCAAGTTAAACACTGATTTTGTAACTGAGTGGCTGTTGATGAATGTGCAAGCAACCTAGTAAATTCACAAATATTTGGAGATAAAGTCAAAGAAGGTTGTAAGCAGACAGGCTCAGAAGCAACAGGAAAAGATGTTGCAGATATGTTGCGGGAGCTGAAGCTATGTGCTGACTTAGGATATGATCTGTGCCTGGGAAGCATGGCTGGGTCCTGTGGGAAGGCTAGGAAGCAGAATAATCCTTAAATATTCCTTTGACCTGAACCTGATTTTCATAGACGTAGTATGTTTCACTGAGCATTTTAGACAGCTTTGCACTTGAAATACAGTTTTCCTTTTCTGATATTCTGTTGAATATTGAGGAACTTTTTATCTTTGGCTTCCTGGCTGAAAGTAACGTCAGATGATGATGTGAATAGAATGCATGCCAATCCGTAATGAAATTTCCAAGTGCAATTTATGTCAGGCACACTGCTTTGACCTTTCTGTTTTGTTTTTGTAGGAGATGTGCAACAGCAGAGTCTAATCTTCCTCTTTCTAAAGCCAGAGCTTGTTTGGTGAGGTTTTCAGAATATTCCAATCTGATAAATCTACCTGACAAGATTTATGAACCAGTTAATATTCCTTAAATTAACTAAGACATCCCATTAGCTTGGTAATTATACTTACACAGTATCGTGTTGGCCATTAATTTGATTTCATATCTAGCTACACAGTCTTTGAAAAGTTTTATGCAACACGTATGTTTGTATACTTTTATCTGTAGTACTGAGCTACTCACCTAAAAATTGTTTTCAGTCTTATCTGTTCTTGGTAAGGCATGACATGTCTGTATTTACCATGTGTGACTGCACTGTGTTCTATCCTGCCTCTACCTCGCCTTCACTCTTCTGTAGTACAGGGCAGAGCTGTAACTCTTCAAGAAATATTAAAGAGAGTAGCACATTCCTCTGAAGACCATTGTTTATATAGCGATGTTGGAAGCTGTCAGCTTCAATAGTACATACAGTCTTTTAATAAACAAATGCCAATCACCAACAAACTGCAGATTCTGTAAAACCATGTCTAACCAATATTTATTTGGTGTGTTACAGGTAACTTTTAAATGAAGTCCTTGAGTGAAAAATATTTTGATATACACACAGACTTACTCCTATTTGCTGTTAAATATTTACATTTATATGCAAGGCTTCACCATGGTAGTATGTACCTCAGCAGGCACATAAAAATATATTCCATGCAGTGATTTATCAGCCTGTAGTGTGTTACTGCGTAAGTGTACACTACACAAGTAGCCCCTCAGCTTGACTTCAGAGCTGAAGCATGGCACCATCCCAGTTTTTCCAACTGGCTGTAGAGTCCAGTAAACTAACAATTCATCTGGTGTCTCCATGGTGAAGAGTTCTCTGTCCTTGATAAGTGACTGACTCAATCACTTGCCAGGGAAGTAAAAACATCTTTCAAAAGCCTTACTAAGCTGTGCTCAACCAGCAGACGCATCTCTGCAGCCTGGGCAAACCAACTGTCAAGTCTGCAGAAGCTGCTGCAAGCTGTTGCATCTGCAACCTTCCCTCCAGCCCAACCAGCTCAGCTCTTGGAGGGCAATCGGGTATGACCTGGGACCTCGACTGCCCGAAGTAAAAACATCTGCCAAAGCTTGAGAAAATAGCTACCAACATCAGTACAAGGCAGTAGTTGCCTCACACAGGTTTTTTAGGGGCATGTACCATTTTTAACTGAGCTGCTCTGCTTTGCTCCCTGCAGGAAAGGTTCATGAAAGGTTGGATTAAATTCCATTGCTCCTTCCTGCTCTCTTCCCTGCCGAAGTCGTGCCCTGCTGTTGGGCGCAGGGCTGACATCCACATGTGTCCCTGGCCTTGGTTTAAGATCAACATCCATGTTACTCTCTGAACATTTAAATGCATGGTCACTTTGATAAAGAAGGCTGGGCTTGCTAACCTTGTGCTTGGTGGTCATTGTCTAGAGGTGTGCTAGGTCAGTGAAGCTGGCTTTTGGAAAACCATACAGTTTTAATGGCAGCTGTGCTCTATTCCCTGAAGCTTTCTTTTCTGTTTGTTTATTTCTGGTATCGGTGAAACAGATTTTAAACTGGATGAACAAAAGTGGTGCACAGCTTAGCAGGTCTGGGAGGAATTCTGGGTATATTAAAAACAAACGGGAAACAAGACTTTGACCAAAATCTAGAAAAATATGGACTACACGTCTCCTGTGAGTTGCCTGGCTGGCTTTCCACCTCTAAATTACTTCCATGCAGCAATTTTAGCAGGGATAGACCCAACAGGCATTGGTTAGGAGTCTCCAGGAATTCTTTGTATGATTGTAACTATTTTTAATTTCCATCTTAGAAGAAGTATGCTTTTTATTGTTAACAGTCTTTGGCATGATAGCAGCTTTAAAAAGAAGCTGCTTCAGAGAGACGGAGACTGTGAAAAGAATATACCTATGTGTCTACTACAGGTAAACAGACCCCTTCCTGCAGGAAAATCACTGTTTCCATTCTTCTGTGGTGGTTTGCCAAATAGGCTGGATGGGAAGAACTTCCCTGCCCTGTTCTTTACTCCCATCCCTGGTGTGGCTCTTGCCAGCAGGCTCAGCTGCAATCTTGGCTGGAGATGCTCTATTGCTCGTGGCAATGATACCCTGACAAAACACTGTTGACTCAAATCAGACCAGCCTCCTCCCTGTAAAAGCAAAACTTTCAAGTGAGAAATAAGTCTGATTGCTTTAATCTCTTCATGTATTCCTTGGTGCCTTTCTCTTTAAATTAAAGCACACATCTTGATCTTCTGTCTTACTTGGAAATGGAAATCTGAAGGAGTGGTGGGGGGGAGTGGAGAAATAATGATGAAGGAAAAGATAAATGTAGCAAAGGTGGAAGTGATAGTTTATTCATGGCGTTACATCTCTGTTATCTTGATCTGGCCTACTTGAAGACTGTTTTCTTTCCCATCCAAGCTCCTTTGATGAGTGTTGATAGTTCTCTCCCACTGCTGTAGCCATAGCCCGATCCTCTCGCCCCACTTCCCTTACAGTCAACATCCACAGGATGTACATTATAATTCATGTGGATGGAAGTAGAAGCAGCAAAAAATAACCTTCCCTGGCATAGTAGGCAAATGATCCATCTGTTTTCCACCAGCTCCCACATCTCCTGTTTCTGAAGTTGCTGCACCTATTTTGCAGCTGACTGCCAGGCTCCCGCTGGAATCAACAACCTGGAGATTCTCTTCCACATTTTATTACCTTTCATTCCAGGAATGGCTCCATAAGCACAACATATTTCTGCAGTTCTGCTGGTTTTGATTAGTGCACTTTGATATAGATGAGATTAGATTTGTTGTTGTTTTGTTGAGAAACTTTAAAAGGCAAAGCAATGCGGAGATAGCTTTCCGTTCTTGCTGCCAATTTTCTCATACTGTTGAAGAATTCATTTAGGCTTAGATTTGAGGCAGGGCTTGTTGGGTTTCTTCCCCTTCTCTGATATGGCTAACACCAACTACTCTGCAAAGTCATGAGCCAGTCTGTCAAAATCATTATTAGCTTAAAGTTCATATGCCTTTAATAAACGTGTTATTGACTTGAGGCTTTGCAGCCTGCTTGGGCTTCTCAGGCTTTTCTGTGTAACCTCTGCTGGAGGCCTTCTTTAGTGGAAGCTGATTCCAAGGTAATCAGTTGTTTTCAAAAGCTATGACTTCAAATAGAGCATCATGAGACTTGCAAAAAAATTGCAAGGGTTGGCAATGCCCAGTCTCTCATTCTAGAAGCTTTGCAGTATTTTAAGTGCTTTTGTGAGGCATTTAGAGTGGCACTTCCCCCCTTGCCCCCTTCCCCTTAGCTGCCTCATTTGAAGCAGCATTTCACACAGCTTGCAGCATGGCTCTTTCCTATGTGACCCAGACGTTCTGTCCCCTGAAATGTGCCAGACGGACAAGAGGTTGCTTTGAGAAATAGCTTGCACTTTTCCCAGACTCCGCTCCTCAGCTTCTCTAACAAGTAAGTAGCTGAGGTAATGGCACTGTGGGTTTGTGCATCTTTTCCAAAAGCCCAATGCCTAAGCTAGTAAACTCAAGAAACTTTGTCACAAACTCATTTTTCTGTCAGGTTTCCTTCTGTCACTGCTTTAGGAGCATTACTCGGGACTGTTTGGCAGTAAAGTCCTTAGACTGAAGCAGAACCAAAGGACTTCCTCGGCAGCGTACAAAGAATTTGCTTGAAGGTTTTCTGAGAGTAGCAAAGTGCATTACTTTCTTTGGCAGGTTAGCATCGTGCTTCTATGGACTTGCATTGTGAATAGTGTTAGGTATGAGGCAAATGCCATTTAAATCATGCTGCTCTGTTTTAAGGCACTTCTCCCTCACTCCCTCTTATCAAACTGGAAAAAAAAAAAAAAATCCTTTCTTTCCAGGTAACTTTTTCTCAGTTGCAATGTAACAATAATGATTGCAAGAGTCATTACAAGAGTCATTACATTATGGCCTTTTCAGACTATGTTTAACATTCATAGTAGTACAAGGTATTCTGCTGTAGTCCATGATAATGTCCTTTAGGAGGCCTGGGTCTGAGTCAAGAGTAGTTGAGCCTATAGAAAACTCCTGTGAAAACCTAGGAGAACATAAGGGTTGCAGTGAAGTACTACCAGAAGATATTTTAGCTAGAGGAGGTAGAACTGGAGATCAGTCAGATTATTTCCAGTTCATTGGATCTCCTGCATCCCCCACTAGAGCTTCTCACAGAGCTGCTGCCTGCCCCAAAGCGCATGTCTCACGCTTGCTTGGTGGCTTTTCCACTTTGAGCAGGCGCTTGTAAGTGTAAGCAGGGGCAAGCAGAGGCTGCTGCTGTAGCCCAGCAGATATGCCTGGGGAGGCCCAAGGTCAAGTATTTTCTTCAAAGCCAGCAGAGGTAGTTTTTCATACTCTAGGTAAGTGTTCTCTGCTGTGGAACACACATCCTTGTTAGATTTTTGCATTGCTCCTTTGTGCCTCCCCAGTCATTTACTTCTTAAAAGAGGCACATTTCAAATCCTTATGTCTTTCTGGGTTTGATAATGATTTATTGTTGTTATAGAAAACTTAGAGCCTTTTACATGCTCTGCAATTAAAATAGGAATAGAAGCTCTCTAGAAATTAGTGCTGTTCAATAGTAGAAACTGTGAAACAAGGCAAGGTAGAACAGATAATTCATAAAATGGCTGGACAACCGGTGTGCCATACAGCTGCGCAGAAGCCTTCAGTATTTGCCTCAAAGTGTTGAAATGGAAAAAAATAACCATCTCCCTACCTGATCCAGCCACCCTGATTTTAACCCAGCCCTGTGCCATACCTTAAACTGAAAAGTGTATTCGTACACAGCCAAAACCATGATTTCCCCAGTGACAGAGCACACCACATAAAGTGATGTTTCCTTTGTTAGTCATTTCTAATGTATCCTTGATGAGATGGTCCTGGCTGCAATACAATCAGGGTTAATACCTTCACAGTGACTCCCGCTTCTCCTGGCTGGAGGTGGAGCTGAAATAGCAGGCAGATGTACACCAGCTCTTCCCTGCATGTTACAGTTTTTTCAGAAATGCAATTTAAAGCGCAGTTGACATTTGGGATGAATATGAGACATTCGGCATCAGCAATAGAAGAGGCCTGGCTTTGGCTTAATATAACCAGAGGCTAAGGTAGACTGGTCTCAGGGGCAAGGAGGCAGCGGGGCTTGTGTCACCAGCTCTCTTGGCTTGCACCAAATCACTCCAGGAGATGTCCCCTGAAGAAGTCTTCTTCCAAGCATCAGGTTACATGTTTACCAAGACTGTAGCTCTTAGTAAAGATGGGAGAGACTGTAATTGTTTTCATTTTATACAAATGTAGCATGACTGATGAACTGCAAATTTGGTGAAGCATCAAGTACCCCAGTGCAATAAGGAAACATTACTTTTTAATTCACGTTTCATTCAAGAACACTTTTTGCCTTATACTTCAGGTTTATTTTTCTGTCTCTTTATTTGTGTAGTTTTTAAGTTGGAAGCTGCCACAGCCTGTTACATATACTCCTGTAGTGGCATTTTTTAACTAAGCTCAAGGAGGGTTTTAGAGTTTGCTGCCTCTTGAAAGCATAACTCAGTAAGACAGTGGCTTCATCGGCAAAGTCAGTGCAAGAGCCTTCTGGCTCTGTACATCTGCCTGCCACCACTGAGGTTTTGGCAGTATGACTGTTGGCAGGGCTGAACTGCTGAGCCATCACTGAAAAAATCTGTGTAGAAAAACAGCTACACAGGAAAAAGGGAACTGGATATTGTTACACTGGATTAATTCAGTGATGTTTTGTAGGATGGTGGCACAAAAGTTATGGTGGCTGTGATGTGAGTCCAGGTGAGTGGGACCTCTTAAACCTCAGCTCAGTGCTATTGCCAGCAGTTTGTCAAATGCCACATGCCTGCTACTCAGGCATCTGAGTTAGTTTAAGCACTAACGGTGGGAGTGTATTATGGAAATATCATAAGCCAAGACACAGTTACAGGCTTCTATGACTTCCATCAGTTGTCACATATTCCCCAAGTTAAAGCTATAATGTTAAAGTAAGTACAAGGTCCTGCACATGAGTCAGGGCAGGCCCAAACACGAGGACAGGTTGGATGGAGGATGGATGCATTGCAGCCCCGAAGAGAAGGACTTGGGGGTGTTGATTGATGAGAAGCTCAACATGAGCCAGGAGTGTACACTCACAGCCCAGAAAGCCAACTGTATCCTGGGCTGCATCAAAAGTAGTGTGACCAGCAGGTTGAGGGAGGTGGTCCTGCCCCTCTACTCTGCTCTCGTGGGACCCCAGCTGGAGCACTGCAGCCAACCCTGGGGCTCCCAACCAGAGGGATGTGGACCTGCTTAGGCAACTCTAGAGGAGGGCCATGAAGATGGGGGTTGGAACTGGATGATCTTTAAGGTCCCTTCCAGTCCAAACCATTCTATGATTCTAGGATTCTATGAAATGTTAAATTAATCAGACCAATTAGTGCATTCATTTTCAGAAAGATGGTTAGCTGCTGGCATTTGTGGATCTCTGATTCATCTGGGAGATGCAGTGCAGCAGAGAGTGTAGATACATCCCTTGGAAAAAGAGACATTTTAGTTCTGTCCTTTAAAGCTTTTCTTCTCTTCAAATACACTCCTAACAAAAACACTTTCTGGAAGTTATTCAGTGCTGGTTGAAAGCAGATGATGTGTTTATGCTGCAGGTTGTTAAATGTATTTACAGTCTTTTGGGGGAGCTTAGTGGGAACTGTACTGTGGTTATTTACTGGTCTGCTTCAAAGCTGCTGGTTAAAATTAAAAATCTATTGCCATGATTTGCAAAACCAATTATAGATTGCTTGTGTTATAGTGAGTTATGAGAGGCAATATGAGTGAAGCCCAACACATGTTGGTAGCTGTAGTATGCCAGGAGAAAACATGTAGTTTGTGATATTCATATAACCACTATGAATGCATCTGCAGTTTCTTAAGATATAAAAATAGTCTTTTTTTTTGAACTGATTTCTCAATTTCCTGCGTGATTTCTCAGGCCTCGCCAAAGGGATTGAAGACTCTGGTTTCACATTTGAGTCAATGGTGGCAACTTCAGCTGGTGCCTTCCAGCCAGTGTTTCCTGCCCTAAGCTGTGCAAACGCAGGTGTTTTCCACTATTGTGAACTATTTCCAGGAGCTTACTGGCAGAAAAATAATTTTGGAAAAAAAAAAAAATTTGGGAAAAAGAGCCTTAGAGCCAGTACTGATCAGGCCAAGTAACCAGGAATTTTATGGAGTGCTTCCCCAGATTCCCCTTCTTCTGGCAGCTCGCGTAAGATGAAGTAGGCAAAAAAAGATCTGCATGTGAGTCCCACTGACCACAGGCAGTATGCAATATGGGAAGCCCTATGAAGATAGAAAGACCTGCTCCTGAATGCTGCTTATGCTCCCTCACCGCAGCAGCGATCGTTTTGCACTTTGTGCACATCTTTTCTGTTCACTGGGAGCCTTGCTTTCTGCTTTTTGATTTCTCTCCTCTGAAGTGGCCAGACAGAAAAAAAGCACCTTCAGGTGACTGTTACTTGCCCTGCATAGAGTTAGAGTCTGAACTAGAAAGTATAGTTTCCCAGCAACTCTTTCTGTGGGTATGTTCATCTGAAAGCACAGTCCTTACAGTTATCAGTAAGTGCAACTGTCATCACGTCCAGGACATTACTACTGGGTCTGGTGACTGTAATGCCAAAGTCATGGTGCACAGCATCTCTGAAAAGCAAAGGCTGTTGAATAAATGAAAGTACATAACAAGAAGTAGAATTTGTAGGTCATACAGGCAGCTAGCCAGATTATAATGTGTGTGAGAATGTGTGTGTAATTATGTTGTTTCACAAGATGAGCTAGCTCTCTAGGGAAGGGACTTTCCTTGCATCATATTTAATTTTATTCTCCACATAAAAATATATTGTTGGAATTCATACAGTGTCTTCAGTGGTATTATAGGTTTCAATACAGAAAGGGTAAATTAACAGTTGGAAAATGGAAGTAATTTTCTGCTGTTTGGTACTGATGCTGGTCAGTGGGATACTGTGTTTGGGTTTAGTTCCCTCACTTCAAGAGAGACAAAATTCAAGGAAAGAAAGTTCTGAATGATAAGAGATTTCAAACAGGTAACCACAGAGCAAAGATTGAAAGAACTGGCTTGCTTAGGCTAAAAAAAAGGAAACTAGAGAGGACATTAGTCTTTGATACACAAAATGTCAGTATTTAAGTGACAGTGATCAATCGCTTGCCATAATTTCCAGAGGAAACAAAGAAATCAATCTAATGTGCCACAGAAGTGATTTAGGCTAAAAGACTGTAAAACCTGTCCGTTACTGAGATGGTAAAGCATCGTCAGCAGCTACCTGAGGGTTATTCAATGAATTATCCTCACTAGAGGTGAGAACAGCTTAGATAATCATCAGTCATAGGCACTCTGTGTGCACTTGATCCTACCTTAGAGTAGGAGGTCGAACTAGTTCACCTCTGAATTCTTCAGCCCCATATTTCTATAGTTTTATACATAAATAAAAAACCCCTATAGTATCCTGTGGCTAAAACAGAGGACTTTGTTAGATCACTGTCTGCTTTCCGTGTCTAATTTTATCTCTGTCTGCACTTGGTCTTGCTCTACCTCCGGCCACATGTTCTTGCCCACTTCCTTGTGACAGTTCTCCTACAGCTGTGGGGTGACCT
>JAOEHX010040731.1:19606-36575 GCA_025448015.1 Bolborhynchus lineola
AGACTGCAATGCTGACCCAACAGGAAAGCAACCCAGTAAGAGAGATTAGTTTAATGTAATTTATTCAACTCACGTAGCCATTTAGTAGATACAATGCAAACATGTATAGTGGTGATAGCTTATACTTATGTACTCTGTCAGGAATGTTGATTAATGGACAACACAGGATGCAGGGCTGAGTCTTCTGAAATTTTCTCCACATCTAATAGTGACTTGGGGAAGTCACTTAACAATTTTATCTTGTTTCCTTGCCTGGAAAATAAAACTGCTTGTCTGACTTGCAAGAACACTTCAGCACTTCAAATTAAGTTTTAAGAGTGGGTGAACGTCTGCAAATACTAGATTTTTTTAAAAGGTCAGAACAGCGTTTTCTGATAATTGTGGTACAAAATTAACTTGAGCTGACACAAATTCTTATCCCTATATGGCAAATAATTTGTGTTCTCTGAATGCAGAAGGTAGACTCAGGGAATCTACTCAAAGAGGAATTTCTTAGACATTTATCACATTTAACGCAGTCTGTATTTTCTCATTTTTATTCTCACCGTATAAGGAGAGGATTAATATTTTCCCAACTGTTTTTGCCTGCACCCTGGAGCAGTTTATGGTCAAAGTGCACTGAACACTATGGAAAGGCTGCAAAAGTTTGAACATTTAAAAAATGCAAGGCATAATCGGGGGACTGCAATCATGCTGTCTTTCTCCTGCCCAGAGAACTGGAGAGTTCAGAGCTGTGTGAGCTGTAAACACACTGTGTCATCCCTCCTTAGGCTCTAACAACAACATGAAAGCCCTGATCGGTGGTTTTGGCACATTTTCCTGAAACCTCCTTGGTGTAGAATGTACTAAGCCAAAGGAGTAAACAGCTTTTGATCCTGTGTAAGTCCAATGGGAACAAAAGTCTAGAATACAAACACAAGTTCAGGTTGGTTTTAGGAAGCATTGCTTGGCAGCCCATGCAGAAAAGTGGTGTACTTTTTGTCTGCTGGCCATGGACTGCGTGCTGGTAGGATGTGTCTTGTAAATACGTCTGATAAGGTGTAGGTTTCTCCCTGGACTGCTGGAGCATTTATATGTGGATGATAGAGAATGGTCACCTAGGCGTTTTGAAACACAAAGTCAGGTTGACCCTCATAAATAAACACTTCTGTCAAATGCAGCAGTAAATACTGAGCTGCTCTCAGTGGCTACCTGTCCTCAAACTTTATACTTGTACAATGCTTTCATCTGTAGTTTAGCCAACATGGTGCAGACATCCCGGATAATAATTTGAAGCTGACACTATTCAAGACTTCACTGGAATATTGCTGTTTGCTTCTTCCTGAAGTTAATATCCAATTTATGGTGTACTGTCACTGCTGGCTTATAGTTACCAACTCTTGCAGTCTTCCTCTGTAGTCATGCACTGATTTGCATTGTCTTTAAAACCTGCCTTCCAAGACTACGGATTATGGAAATACTTAAGAATTTTGGTCTTAATGTAAGAAAGGTTAATTTACAGCTCTCAATTTACAGTTGCAAAAAAAGATTAAGCACATGATTTCTGAAAGCTTTGAAACTAAATAAAATTAGAGAAAAAAGATGTTGGAATCTTTAATCTCTCCTTATATGAACACTGCCATCATTTCTGAATAGTTTGAAGTGGTAACTCATATTATGTTGATTGACTCCATATAATATTCATTTGTTATATATCTCTCTGTATGTTTGGCTGTGTTTTTATTCAGTGCCAGCTTCCAGACTTAAAATAAATGACTCCAGGCTCTGGATTTTTTTTCCATTGACAACAGTATATTCAAATACAGACAAAAATACTAGTAACGAAAAGCTTTTATTTTTGTCTTCCTGATCTTACTGATAATGCCTTCAAGTATATTGCTAACTTCTTTGCTATCCTTAGATTTCCTGAGTAATATCTTTAAATGTAATTAGTGGGCTGCTTAGCCATACTTTGCATTCTCTTCTGAAGATACTAACCAAAATGAGTTCTTAGTGTAATCTCCCTAGCTTCACGTCTGTGCCTCTTTATCAAGAAAGTATTAGGTCATAGCTGTTCTTGAAATACGGTTGAACCCCATCTGGATTTTCTGGTCAGTTGTCTGTATTTATGGTGAGCCCTAGGAAATCCAGCAAGAACTCTACAATACTGCAGTGAGAGAGGACCGTGCCACAGACAGCCCACATGCGCAGTTTTAAGGATTTCCTATGGAACTTTGTTAATAAAAGGTTTGCTAACTTTGAAGTAACCAGAAATAAATGTAGCTTCAAAAGTCACTGGCAAACTTAAGAACTCCAAGGCCTCTTAGTTTTGCTGAACTGTAGTCTTGACAGCTGCTCTTCTTTTCATGAGTTCTGATTTAACCCTTTTTCTCTCTTTGGGAGAAAAATCAGAAGGTTTTACTACATGTCATGAACTGCCATCAGAATGCAATATGAATTCTGACTGAGTTTAATTTAGCAGCATCTTTTTATTAGTTATTTTGTGACTCTGTTAATATGCTATTATTACCTTGACAATTTTTATGTAAGCAAACTTTCCTGTTTAAAAAGTGAAAAGTAATTGTTCCTATGTAGTTGTATTTCTTACCAGGCAAGTGTAAATGTGATAATGCAGCCAGACAGCTATCTTGCTTTTAATGTAACGTCTATAGACAATACTTCACTACAGGGTGTAGACATACTGTTAGGGGATCATATTTCCATAAACCAACAGAAGCTTAAGTCAGTACATTAGGTTTGCTAAAACACATTTGCTTTCACATCTTGTTTTCATTGGATACAAGTACTTTATCATTCAAATAACAATGTGTGTCAGCAAGTAATTGTATTTGCAAATTTCAGGCCGTAATTATGTGAGCATATGCAACATTACAAGCAAGGAAAAGGGTAACCCAGTTAAGATGAGACTGAAAATTTGGCTTATTATATATACATGCTTTTTGAAACAGAGAGGGAAAGGCAACACTTTCCCTGGGAAGAATAAAGTTAGTATGGTGTTGGCATTGCTCTTTAATGGACCAGTAAAATGGACTAAATTTTATTGTTATTTTAATCCTTTTCCAATTAAAGTCTTCTTTCTTGTACAGTGACAGAAACTATTTAAGAACAAATTGAGAAATAAGAGCTGTAATGATATTAAGGCTTTGCTTTTGCTTAGAAATTAATGTTTAACAGCTGAAGTGAAGAGGCTGGAAAATAAGTAAAACAAATTCTCAAAAGCAAGAAAGTAACCTTACCTCTCATTATTCAAGTGAATCTACAGCATAGGACCTTTGTCTCATACAGCTGTTCATGAGAATAATGAGTTAGTAGTAGACCATTTGCATGCTTCCATAGAAGAGTAGGAATCCCCCAGGTTTTGGGGGATGCTCTGAAAGTGCAAACGGGGATAAAACCATCTTCACCACCACATTTCACAATGTACATTTTTGATCTGAAAAAAGAAAAAGGTGGTTTAGGGTGAAAGATCAATGTTCTAAACACCAAACACCCCTTTCTTCCTTCAGTTTTTTCTGTATTGACTACAAGCCCCCTAATCAAAGCTGAGCTCAAGGGAAAGGGAGGGGGAAAGGGGGCCATGCCCCTATGGCTCTGGTTGGTGCTGCCTTGGAGTGGATTGGAGGGACTGTTTCAGAGGGACTGCGAGCTGCTTTGCCTTCAGGCCTCCACACGCCAGCTCCGCACTACTCCTAGCCAGGAGCTAGCGGCTGAGCTGAGATCTCTCTGATTCCATGCTCAGTAGCACTTGTTATGCACTGGGTGGTCAGTTTGGGTCTATTTATAGCGTATGATTAAGGATTACGTGTTTCAGCTGTCCACACCTTTTGTGTAACACCAGACTTCTTTCCCCATTTACAGTCTGAGCTGACTGGGAAACATGAGTGGAAAAGGTTTCTGGAATCTGTGGTTTTAACATCAGAATAGTAAGGTTTGGTTTAGGTTTGAGGCAGCCTGACACAGAAGGCTCACTTATTGCAGAGTGTGTCTCTGGAGTTTAATTTCCTTTGTATGCCACATTCCTTAGAGCAAATAAGAAGTGTGAGTTTTGAAATGGTTTAGAAGGATTTTTCCCAAACCTCAACAAAATCTGTAATCTCACTGTTCGTAACTCGCTTTGTTCAATTCCATACTTGGACTGTGCGTGACAGTGATTGCCAGTGCACTCCTCACAGCTCTGTTAAGTCTACATACATAGTTTATTCTGTCAAAGATGTTTTTTCTCATCCTCTCTCGTTAGTGCAGTAAACAGTTTTTACCGCTACAGCAGACTCTTTTGTGAAGGGTTATTTGTTGTGACAGCCTCAATCTTTACCTGTTTCTGCGGTGAAACGTCGGAAAAATCGACTTTGTATTTGAATGCGTATTTTATGTATTGCTCTACATAAAAGTGATGTATTTATTTTGATTCTAGTAGAGTACATTTTTACTTCTATCTCATCCCCTGATAATATTTAGCTTAATTCTCTGCTGTGCTACTTCATACTCCTTTAGCAGGAGCTGTTGGCTTGTGCTTTTCACCTCCAGGAGCTGCTCCTCTCTTACTCCTCCTTTAGGAATACATCCTGAGATTAGATCCCGTTACACAAGGCACAATGCAAACACATACAGAGAGGTACTGTTTGGCCTGAAAAGGCTGCAGTCTAAAAATTAGCTTGATGATGTCTAGACAAGACTGTAAGTATTTAGTACCTTTATAGTGCTTTTCATCTTCAAAGCACTCTGCAAACATTAACCGATTAACATAACTGTGCCATCTGTTTTGATGTTTACATTTTGTGCAGGCAAAATTCCTGCTTTGCTTTATTACCTCTTGCAGGTATGTGGCTGTCATTATTACGGCTCTTCAGAGGATGGTGAAGTCAGGTCCATGCATGTCTACAGTAGCATTTTGCCTCAAAACTCAAAGCCAGTGCCACTGAGGGCCCCTCTCTGGCCTGCCTGCAGTGGTTGGGATTATTTCCCTCTGAAATTTCAGCCTCAAGTCTCTATAAATTGTTGTTCCCATGGCTGCCGGAGGCTGCTGCCTCTTTTGTCGCTTTGCTGCTCAACTTAACTGCTTTCTCCCTGACCACAGACAGCAGAGACACATCAGGCAGTGTGGGAGATTCTGCACAGAATGCTCTTGGATAGGAATCTGAAATATCAGCTCGGGCAGACAAAGTGGTAGAAACCATATACTGAAAAGAAGGGAAGGCCTTTACACAGCATTTTTTGTTGTCGTTTTTTCTCTCCAACTTCATGCGTGGCTACCAGAAATGTCATTTTTATGCTTCTTTTTCCAGCTTGATAATGGAGATCTTGTGTACTTGAGAGGTTGTGGTGATTGAACCAGTGTCCATTTTCCATTTCAGTTGAAATTTCATTCTAAAGATTTAGGCAGAGTCTGCTTTAAGACTGATTTCAACCAAAACACTAGTAGCACTGACAACTATCAGAGCTGAAACCAAAACCTGCTCTTCATTTATGTCTCATTTTTCTTTTATTTTCAACTCCTTCCCATTTCAGTGTTCTCCTGCCTGACTGGTGTTTCAGGTAGATCGCACGACCTAAAGCTCCCTTTATGCTCAAGTTACTGCAACTTTATTTTGCATAAGGGCTGTAAAGAAACAGTGCTCTGCTGTCAGCAGGGAACGATGGGCAGTGTTTTGATTTAGGGCAAAGTTGCAAAGACAATCCGTGAGAGAAGTGGATTGTGAGAGATGTGAAGTGAGGCAGTGTGCTGGCAGACTGTTACGTCAGTCAAGGAGTCATCATTTAGTATCTCAGATTAAGACCAGATCAAGTTATGCTATGCCATCTTGTGGGAACTGGCCATGACCAAGAGGAGACGTGGCAGCTGCTGAGTGGCGGGAAAGGCCTGTTGTATTTGCACCGCGTTTCTGAATTGCTCTGCACAGAGAGGCAGACATCACGCATGGTCCTGGAAGAAGCTCTTTCACAAACTCCATGTCTGGCATAGTTCACACCATGGTTTCAAGTGTGACCTCAAGGCGTTTGCAGAGAATATCGTTTATAAAGACCATAACGAACGTGCAAGAGACTCACACAGACAAATTCCCAATTAATAAACCAACAAACCTGGAACATTAGGATATAAATATGGTGAAAGACAGACTTGGACAGACCTATATGACGGGTGTGGCTTTACTTCACACTGAATATTTTTGCAAGATTTGTTTGTTTGCATACTCGCTTCTGGTAGAGACATTTTGCTATGCTTGCAGGCGAGGATATGGCAGTGGGAACAAAGCTCTGACAAAGTGGAAGCCTCTTTTGTCAGACTGTGGCATCAGAAAAGCTCATGTCAAATGCCACCAGGCTCTGACTGGAAGCCTTTACAGAAAGGTTGAAGGTTTCGTAACAGACAGGCTATAGAATTGGTTTAGAAAAGGATTATGTCCTGTAGCATCCATGGGGTGAGATGAGACAGCTGCAATTACTCACCTTGAACAGAGCCTCTCACTTGGCAGAGAAAGTCTGGAAGAAGCCAGACACAGTCCTGAGCAACTGGCTCTGGGTGGCCCTGCTTGAGCAAGGGGTTTGGACAAGATGACCCCTGAGGTCCCTTCCAACCTTAACCCTTCTGTGAACCAGCGATTCAGAGACTTCCTATTATTCCTCCTATTCCCTCCTAAAGTTTCCTCCTGCTGGTTTGGTTTCTTTCATGTATATACACTGCAGTCCCTTCTGTAGTTTATTCTGGGAAGGAAGAATATGAAGAAGAGAATTGCAGATGTTGTTACAAAGTTAAGTGCAGCCAGTTTTACAAGATGGAAGAGTGCCTCCTATAAACCTCTGAGCATCATTCACTCAGATGGAAGGAATTATGCTGAGAGCATGCAGCACTGTAGATTCTGGCTGTTACACAGAGAATCCCACAGCAATCAAGAGTGAATTTTTCATCTCACTAACTTGATAGAGATAAGTTGTAAGCCTCTCTTCCCTGTGATTGCCCTTATTAGTCCAAACATTTCCCCTCTCCCAAAAACCATAACATGTTCAACAGCATTTCTATATTCCGTAAAGGAAAATATTTCATGTATTTAATGTAGATACTTCAGTCATCTGAGATGTGGTTCTTCCAGCTTTTTACCTCCTTATTGACCCATATCTCATCTGCCCTTTTAGTCCTAGTCTCTCCTTCACCCCTAGTATTTGGGGGATGGAACTGCAGTATCGGTTTCTTCAGAGGTCCCACACCACTGTGGGGAACCTAGAAATTTACAAGTTATTTTGTTTTATTCTATAAAGTAATTGTGATACACAATTGATGGCCTAACATCTCACATGAAGAAAAAGGGAGGAGGTTTCTCTTACTGCAGCAACATGATGAAGTTTCTGAAAAGTCTGTGTAAGATGAAAAATATTTGCATGTAGGCACAGAGGGAAGCACTGTGCAAGCATCTAATTGCAACACTCCCTGCTGACTGTTTTTAATGTCTGTTGGTTTTATTAAGCATTCTTAATAAGAAGCTACACTTTTGCTTAGGCAAAAAGTATAATAAAACCAGCAGTTCCAAGGCTCACATTACTGAAGTGCAGACAGTTGGGGAAACCTGACTGGATGCAGTAACCTAGGTGAATTTGTTCCATCTGTGAAAAATGATAATAAATTGTGTTTGCGGTGCTGTATTGGCTGACTTGCCTTTTGCGTGTGTGTGTGCACGTGCGTTCCATCTTGAGGTTTTGGTTTCATGTGTACATTATGCATTGTATATGAGGGATAACATTTGCATGACAAATTGTGGGTCCATATGGCATGGTGTTTTAAAATCCTGTACTTTTAGGTATTTTTGAGGAACTGTGCCTGAGGAGGTGAAGAGGGGATCTGCTGGTGACTTCTCACTGCAAGTGACTTTCTTGAAAACGCGTCAGACATAAAATGGGTGTTCAGTCCTAGATCAGAATGCTATATAAAAGTGGCATAATTTTCTAGATTGGTAGCCATGTGTCATTTATGCCACTAAAGAGATTCATGGCTTTGCAGAGAAAGAGATACATTTTCTTCTAACATGGGAAGAATCCAGATCTTTAATGATGCACCAATTACTGGGGTTTGTTATTGGTTGTTTTAGTAACTCCTCCTGACCTCCTCACAGTTTCAGCCTGGCTCAGGCCAAGTCTGTGCTAACCTGTGGCTTTACTAAGGACAGTAACTACTAACAAAATTTTTACGCTTTTTAGGGCTTAGCTCAAATAGGTTTTAGGGGCATACATGAAGCAAGATGTATTACTATACAGTTTTATCAGCCCTCACTTTAAATTGCCTCTTAAAGTGCATTATTGGCTTTGTCTTTGTAATTAATGTTTCCATCCCCACTTGTGGCTCAGAAGCGTTTATACTGGGCTACATGATGGCTGACTTGTTCAACACAAATCTCATAGTTCAATTCTCACAACAGGCTAAATATTTCACTTAAGGTAATTACCTGACTTCAAAGGAACTTTCACAGAAAAGTAATAATATCAAAAAGAACCTATATGCTATAAATAGGGTATAAAATTCCACATTAAAGGTGTGTGTATATTACAGGAATCTTCAGAGCAGTGTGAAATATAATTAGGGCCTTCTACTGAGGCATAAAATTCTCAGTAATACGTGCTAATCTTATTTGCTGGGAATGAGGTGGGAATATACCTATCTAGACATCTTCTGAAATACCTGAATTCTTTGCATCTGAGTTTCCAGTCATACTTGTCTGGCTTGATGCTTTCTTCCTCATCATTTTTCCATCCTTCAAGGTTTATTTGTGAATAAGCACTCTCCTCTAGACAGGCGAAATCAGAAGCGTGAGCTTCTGGTAGGGCAATTAGAATTTTTGTGAGATGTAAAATGATTGTCGAGAAAAGAGGAAGAAGTGAAATAAGTTCAAGTGTGATTAAGGTGTGTGTTTTTCATAGGGTGTGTTGATGGCCTGAGAGGACACATAGTTGAAGGTAAGTCAGGTCCTTCAAAGTAGAAGAGCCATTGCTGCTAAGGCCTATTGTCTGCAGTATCTCATTCCTCCTACAAATAGAGGTCTGTCAGAAAAGAATATTTTTAATTAACATGCAGCTTATCTGAGGAAAGCCTGTTTTCTTTGTGTCCTCTCTTTCCCTCTTCTTTCCCCACTCAACAGCTAAAGTATTTGTCCAGAGTACATCTGCAGAAATAATGCTTTAATGGAAAGTATTGATTTGGCGCATAAGGGTTAATACACTTACTTCATGATTACTGCAGGAATGGTCTGCTCCCAGAGCTGGCTGTTCAAACAGCTTGAGACTAAGACACAGTATTGCTTTTGTCCCGAACAGGAATATTGCTGGTCTTTGATCTCTGGAATTTAAAGCAGTGCTTTTTGCTTGAAAGGTATTGTTACTATTAACATTGGGCATATGGACAGACTGAGACAGAGAGGGCTAGTGACTCATCCAGCAAATTACTGACGTAAGGAGGAAGGGACTGACCTGTCCTGTCCCTTCAGCTTCCTGATGGAACGATCACTGCCGTATCTGATTCGGCTGACTGAACAGAAAATGGTTTGTAGCAGCACTGCTTTGGGTCTGCTTATGTATAAGACTTCCAATCTGTAGTCAACTTACTGCTGTTTCAGTGGGAGAAACAGAATTTGGGAGGAACTTCTATGTATATGACAATCAAAACCAGAAGTTTATGCCTGTCTTGTGATTTATTACAGGACTAACAGTAACCTAGAGCAAAAACAAGTTACCTGAATTACTGTTTTACATTAGTTCCCAGCTCATTTTCATCTTTATATTGCTGGGCAGGCTTTTGCTATTCCAGTAGGGTCCAAAACATTCTGAAATGTTCCTCCAGCTGTGCTTGCCACAGCCAGTTGACATTGGTAGTCATCTTTGTGCCTTGCTGCTAAAATAAAATCAAAATACCCTCACTATTTTCCTAATAATGTGTTCTGTGTAAATTCCACGTCAGCAGCCGTACACACAGGTGAGGGCAAAAGTTTTCTCGCTCCAGTGATGTCTCTGTTATGACATGACAAAGCTCTATGTACTCTTTTTCTGTTGAAAAAAAGGATTTGCCATGTTGACCGTATAATTTCTGAAAATCTGGAAGCTTCCAGGAGGTGGCTGGGCTGTGATTTCCTCCCAGCATGCTTGCAGACAGCATGGTAACCTCTGGGGACCTGCGTTTATGGGGCTCTCTTACCTGGGCACCTCACCTGGAGGGGCTATATCGGAGCACCAGGGCTTACAAACCTGGGGGCCTGCAGCACTTCCAGGTCTCCCAGAAGCCTCGAAGACTAGCCAGGGGAGGTGATGATGGAAACCCAGCTTCTCCATGCTCTGTCTTCCCTGAAGTCAAGTAAGCCAATTTGTATTGAAAACTGCAAACAGGACCCCTGTTATAAAAACTTGTGTTTCCAGAAACCTGCTCCTAGTATCATAGAATCATAGAATGGTTTGGGTTGGAAAGGACCTTAAAGTTCATCTAGTTCCAAGCCCCCTGCCATGGGCAGGTTGCTCAAAGCCCCGTCCAACCTGGGCTTCATCCAGGGATGGGGCAGCCACAATTTCTCTGGCATCCTGCGCCAATGTCTCCCCACCCTCATAGTAAAGAATTTAATCCTGAAATCTCATGGAAATCTACCCTTCTTTATCACCAAAGCTCTAGGTTTCAAAAATTGAGATGACTGAAAAAAAGGGGGGTGGAGTGTGTGTATTTGTTTGGAGAGGGGATTTTTTAAAAGATTTTTTAAAATAGCAACTTGGATTCTAGAACTGAAGGTAACTGGACTGAGTTTTTAGCTAAGGAACGTGTATCCTCACTTACTGTGTAGTGCCATGAGATGCTATTTTCAGGTTGCCCCATATTCCGACTGACTAGACATGAATTTCATACAGGACTATTATTTTAACTTCAAAAAATTTCCTTAAATCTGGTGCCAGCAAGCTTAAGATGCAGAGAGACCTTTGCAAATAACCTGGTTTTATTATTTAACTGAAGGAAAGTAGGATGATTGGGACCATTAGGACATGTGGGTTTTCAAGTTCCTCCTAAATTTTTTCCTTTTGACTTAACAGAACAAAATCAGGGAAAGGAGTAGTGGGTTGATATCATACAGACATAATAAATTAGGTTCCATAGCTGTTTTAATTTAGACAGGATTTTCTGTCTCTGCATCACCGCTGCATTGTTTACTGGGGAAAGAAGACAGTAATAAACAAACACAAAGACTTAGGGCTAGTGACCGCCTGCCTATCACTTAGCAACATCAATATTTTTGTGCACAAATAAAGGTCTCCAGCACAGTGCCTGCTGCCAGTATATGTGTGTGTGTGCGCGCTCACGTATGTGTGTGCCTCTGCAGCGCTGACCTTGTACGCAGAGAGATCAGTTTGTCGGTGATTGGTCACTCCTTAATTTGGATGTCTAGACATTTCAGTCCATGCGAGTGAAAGGCAGACATCTAAAGACGTGAGAAGAGATTCTAAGGGACACCAGGACCTTAAAATAATTCCCTGGCAAACTGCAAATGGATTTTGTACATTTTAAAATATAGGGTGTAAGTGATTCAATGGAACACATGACTGAAGGCTTTATTTTATATTATCACCATTAATTAATATGCTCCTTGATGTTTTCGTGGCTTTGATATAAATAAGTAAAGCTTCCTTAAAGGTTTAACTCCAAGAGTGAGAGAGTTAATACTGTGATTGGCATGCTGGCTGGGAATATGTTTTCTTCATTTGCTGAGAACCAGAATCTTTAGAAAATAAATGAACTATGTTTAAATGAACTACCAAACCTTAATTTATAATGTTAAAATTATAGTCGAGAATGTCATCTCTCAGAATGTCCAGATTAATAGGAAATTATTGTCTACCATCTGTATTTTATTGAAAACCTCTCTATGTATGCCAATGTGTTTATAGCCATGTGTAAGAAGGGTTTGGTTCTGCCAAATGCTGACAGCCCCCAAATCCCACTGATGCCACTGGGCATTTGAATGTTTCCAGGGCATTAGCCCTGTGTTTGCAAAACAGCGGCATGCACATATATTTACAAGGGCCCAAATTTTCAGCTGCTCTTTAAATACACGTGCAAATGGGGCAAGTGATCACCCAGTTATCATTTGCACAGATGGTTGTGTTTGGGATATTGGATATCTGCATAATGAATTAAAATTTACTTTTTGGAAGGAAAAAAAAACCAAACCAAAACCCTCAACATTTAAATAGAGGAAACTGTATCTATTACCTTAAGAATATTTTTCTGTAATAATAAGATCTAGAATGTGACAGATCTTGAAGGAGCTATTAATATCCTTTGGAGATCTATTTTAGTTTCCTTTGGTTTTAATCCTTTCAGTCATAAATCCCAGAAAACAGCAACTGGTGCTGGAAGAGCAACCAGCATTCAGTGGCAGGCACTCCGCAGCACTGCAGCAACAATTTTTTTTTAAAACGATGTGAAATAGTTCAGCTTCAGTACTGGTATCCTATGTCCAGTATCAGAGTATTCCCATGTGGGAATAGCTATAGCAGCATCACAGAGAAACTTCCATAGATGTGTCTGTATTGCAGGCACAGGTATTGCTAGTGTAAACTGTGTAGGTAAGAATCATGCCTATAACTGAATCAAGTGTATTTACACAGAAACAACAGAGAAAATCTCAGAGCCAGTCTGTACCAGGAGCATAACCAGTATAGTGATAGCAGAGTGGTTACCCAACTGTAGCTAGATTGATGTGACACCCCCAAAAATCTGCAAGAGCAGTTCATTTCAGCATAAAAGTCAATTTCTTTTCAGGTAATTATTTGCTTTATTTCTGGGAGGAAATTGCACATCTAGAATAGCTTTAGGTTGTCTCCCCTACAAGGCTGTCCTGTTCTTTTCTGTTTTTCCTTTCCTTGCCTTTCCTAATATTTGGCTCAAATAGTAAACTGCATTACCTCCTGAGTTCTATATCAGATGAAGAGTTGCCTTCCCAAGGCAAACACACCTAGATTTGAGTGGATGTGGTGGCAGAGAAAGAGCCCACACAGACATATGATGGCAAAGCGCTAACACTGACAGGTCTGTAGATGTTTTATGTAGTGTCCCCTCTGATAAATCAATCCATTCAATTTTAAATCAATCAATCAGTTTTAGAGTCAGGCCACAGTTACTACATATTCCTTCTCCTCTCCAGCAAAATTTGTCTCTATGCAAATATTAAAATACATTCAGATCCTAAGTCTAACTTGTGCTGCTGATGGAGCTTCTCCTGGAGGACCAGGAGGGTATTTAAAAACAGGGAAGAAAGCATTGGGATTTTTCTTGAAAACGCTCTTAAAACACTCCAGTAGAACAAATTGTACTTTAAAAAATATTAACTAGGTAAAATAGACAGCAGTGGGGTTCTTCATCACTGGCATGCCCTTTTTTATGTGCTAGTGTGTTAAAATGTTTTATTTGCAGTATTACCTTCTAGTTCTTACGATTTTCTTGCATATTCCAGTTTTCTGTGAGTTTCAACTCTGAGATGGTAGTGATTATCTGAGAACCTCAGCTTTAATCATTACATATAGTGACAAGGAAAGCAATGAAAAAATGCCTCAGTGAAATGTTAGGGAAAGAGAAGACCATACCTGTTTTAAAGAAAACTGATTCATCCCACACTTGTTGCCTTACCAGTTTCATGCCTGTTCTCACAACCCTCATGCTTTTAACCTCAGAGATGCACCAAAAAGTGATCTGGCCAGGATCAGTTTTGTCCCTGGAGGGCAAGGGACATCACCCACCAAATTCTCACCATGTCTCTTGACTTCTGCATCTGTGACGCTCTGGTTTTGGGGTGGATCTTCTCTTATCCTTTGTCAGTAAAGCATGTTATTATGGTGTGTCCTTTCATTTCTGAATCGTGCTTACCTCAGCCTAGGTGAATCTTAGCTTGCTGCCTGTTTCCTGGGTTTGCCTGCTGTGGGTGTCTTTATGGCTACAGCCAGCTTCCCTGTTTTGAGTACAGGAATAGGGAGGAACAGCACGTATAGCGTGGTGCAACCTTGCTGCTATCTTCTGTCCATCAGGGCACAGGCCTGCTAATGCAACTGAAGGCTTCCTAGAGCACAAGCTTCCTGGTCCTGCTGCAAGCACCACATTCCTTGGTGCTTACCCATTTGATTGCTGTCAGTTGCATCTATGGTTATCAAAATGGTTTGGGTTTGTTGTTATTTTTTTTTTCCCTGCAACTTTGCTCTGTTGTCTTTCCTGGTCCTTTTACTGACGGACATTTCTGTTCATACAGTCTTCAGACCAATCTTAATATTTCTGTTACAAATGCTACAAAACAGCAAAACCAAGATTCTAGTGGAAAGTATTCTAAACTGTGACTTAAAGAAGTACAAATTAAGGTATAAGTTGAAAAATAAATTTGTAGAATCACAGAATGGTTTTGGTTGGAAGGGACCTTAAAGATCATCCAGTTCTAACCCTCATGCCATGGGCAGGGACACCTTCCACTAGACCAAGCTGCTCAAAGCCCCATCCAACCTGGCCTTGAACACAGGGATGGGGGCAGTCAGAAATTATCTCACCAACCTGCTCCAGTGTCTCACCACCCTCATGGAAAATAATTTTTTCCTAATATCTAATCTAAATCTACCCTCTCTGAGTTTAATGCTGTTCCTCCTTGTCCTATTCCTACAGGAATTCCTGAGGTTGTAAAAAGCTCCTCTCCAGCATTCTTGTTGCCCCCCTTTAGGCACTGGAAGCTGCTCTAAGGTATTCCCAGAGCCTTCTGTTCTCCAGGTTGCACAACCCCAGCTCTCTCAGCCTGTCTTCACAGGAGAGGTGTTCCAGCCCTCGAGTCATCCTCATGACCCTCCTCTGGACTCACTCCAACAGGTTCACATCATTCTTTTGTTGGGGGCTCCACAGCTAAATGCAATAATTTCATCTGTTGTAATGTCATGATTTTATATCTGACTGTCATTTGGGTTTGGCATACCCATAATTTGGGTTGACAGTATTACAGCTAAAATGTGCCAACTAGTACGTTTTAAAACATTACATCTTCTTGTAGTCTAGCCTTTTTTTCACTAACAGTCTAGCCATGGCTAAGGGGTCTCCATAAGCCCAACACAATTCAGATGCTGGTACTTTTGGGACAACCTTTGAGCTCACTGGCCATAAAACCAAAATATATACTCATTTACTGGCCATATTGTCAAAACTGAGCGGTTGCTGCCTGATGCAGTCTCTTTGCTCCCATTCCTGTGCTGCCTCTTGTGTTTTGCCTGCGTGCAAAAACTGCTTACCATTCTTCTGATCCAGTTTGCTGTGTGACTGCTCAAAGGTTTCTACCACTACAGCAGAATGATTATTGCAGGATAGGGAATATCTAGAAGCTGTTCATCAGTCTGTCCTGGGATTTTCCTATCTATGTCCCTGGATCATTACATCAAGAGGGAAGTACTGAATATGTACCCAGCACCCATAATGCAGCATCCTAATACTGATAAGCTTCCATTAAGGTCAGTTGGTTTTGAATCTTTGGAATCATATTATCTAGGAGTTATTCCCCTATTAGTACCCTGAGATGCAAGAGCTGAAATAGGAACTGATGGAAATTTGCACAAATTGTATTTTTCAAATAGTCTCCATGGTTTTATGTGTGATTTGACTAGACATACTGTTTTGCTTGGTTAACATGGGCATGTAAATGAGCTGTTTTATAACTGATCAGCTTTAACATTTGTACATCCCATTTGTTAATACTAAATTTTATGCTAGCAGACACTTAACTTCCGCAAGCGTTTAGTAAAATGTATCATGTGTTCCCGTACCTGGTCCTTTGACAAGATATTTTCTAAATAAGCTCCGCAGAATTGTTTTACTTCCAATTCCTATTACTTTTTTTACCTTGTCTGTAGTGTTCCCAGCAGTGCAGTAAGCCAGGATTTGATTTCTGTCAGAAATCATACTGATTCAGTCTCATCTCTGTAAGTCTCTGCAGGGAGGTTAGAGGGGGGTTATCGGCTGGTCTGGACTCAGTCCAGCATTCAATGAGAATGCAAATCCCCTTGAAAGCAGATACCTTTTCTGCTGTGATACTGCCTTTATGCTGTGTGTACTTCAGGAAGCTTATGATAAGTTTATATTTGCATTGAAATACTGTCGTTTTTTTTAAAGGTACCAAATCTTTTGCTCTCCTTAAAACTTGGTAAAGGAGCAAAGCAAATGTAACATGACTTGGGGCCTTGGCACAGCAGTGTAGATTATTGTTGCTGCTTTGTCAGAACAGAAGTTTGATTTTCAAGGTTTTGCTGTAGTTCACGTTAATTTTTGCAATGAGAGGATTCCACACCTTCCTTTTTTTCTACAGCATGGCGTGGCAGTGTGAGCTTAAGCAAGATGGGCTGCCCCAGAAATCCTCACTGTCCAGGTACAGAGGCTTTGGCCAGAAGGCCCAATTCAAACAGGCAAAGCAGCTTTTGGAGTGGATGCAGCGCTCAATTGAAAGAGTGAGGCTGTCAAGCCCAAGGATAGTTTTGTGGCCCAAGCTGCCTACCACCCTCTCTCGCAGGGGGGCTGCTGATCTGTGCCGGCCATGTAGGGCCAGCTGCTCTTGGAGAGAGTATGGGCCATGGGGCAAAACGTGCCAACTGAGGGGACGGCAGGGGCTGCTTTGTGGCATGGGTGGGAAGCCAGATCCCTGCTCTGCCTCTTAGAATACATAGAATCATAGAATGGTTAGTGTTGAAAAGGACCTTAAACGCTTCTAGTTCGAACCCCCCTGCCATGGGCAGGGATGCCTCACCCTAGACCAGGTTTCTCAAAGCCCCATCCAACCTGCCCTCTTGCTCCTCAGAAGCTGCACCCGCTGCCGGCAGAGCAGGGTGGTACCAGAAGGCTGGGAAGGGCACTGCTGGAGAGGCACACGGCTAGCTCCGGAATTCAGAATGTTCCTGTGCTCACTGAAAGCCCTTTTTACCCTTCTGTAGCTAAGCGAATTGACCTTAGAGC